>BRXZ01001349.1:5062-20682 GCA_030267625.1 Triparma retinervis
TTCTTCTTGAAAGCAAGCCTCTTTATTAAATTCTCGTAGTAGAATTCCTTTTCCTTTATCGTCTTGTCCTTGACTACACTTGCCTTTGCCTTGGTCTTTGTCAAGTACACCTCCTTTGTCTCCTGGTCGGTGGCCTCGAACACGACGTGTCCATCCGTCTGCTTGACCACAATCAGGTGGTATATGCCATTCAAATTCGTTGTCGACTTGTGGACGACTGCACCCTTGCCGCCGCCCTTTTGATGTTGATGATGTTGTCCTGGCAGTGCCTTAGGCAGCGCCTTCCCTCCCCCTAACGCCTGTGAGGAGCGGAGCCCCTTCCTCCCGCCCCCTTTCTCCCCCCCCCTTTCCCCCCCCTCCGCAAACTTCATTGTCGCGAGCTTCCCCACTTTCTTCTTCTTCTTTTTCAAGACTGTTCCGCCTGTTGTTAGGGTTGCTCCCCCCCCCACCCCAACAATACCCTCGTCCTCCTTCACGAGCTCCAGGGCAGCCTGCGCTCGGGCCTTAGCAGAGCTAGTCAGCATGCTCAGCTCCGCATGCTTTGACGACAAATTCTTATCAACCTCTGCAACAGAACCGACTCTCTTATATATGTTCAGTTGGTCGTCTGTTTCTCTCCTCTTCTTTTCCCACTCCATCGTTTCCTTGCGAGTGTCCGAGAGCGCGGCTGTGGCCTGGTTCAGCCAATCTAAGGCGCTCGCCATACTTCAGAAAACAAGCTCCACTCCGGGGAGTTGGTAGAGGGGGTGCTTGTTTAGACCAAGGAAAAGGTTTCGGCAAAAAAACGGGTAGACCGGGGCTAGTATTCAGAAGTTACGACGAGTTTGCTCGAATTTTAGTTATTTCCCATACTAGGGGCAATCTGTTGTACTGTTATAGTGAGAAGAAGTTATTTAACCCTATTCCAAACTTGACTTGTTGCCCTCCTGATCTCAGCTTCAACGCTGCCACAGTGCCGTTCCCCGGAGCCCGTTGCACATCTACCCTCCCTCCCCTCCTTCCACCCCCCTCCTCCCCCACTCTGTCCTGACATTCACCATGCTCGGGGATATAGGTTCGGAAAGCAGCATAACAGGTGTACTTCGCGGTCTGTTCACGGACAATAGCACTGCAGACGCTGATGACCCTATCGTTGGAGGTATCGTGTACTGCTGGATCGTCATGATTAGCAACGTGCTCACAATCGTTGGCATAATCGCAATCATATCTCGAATGAAAATAAAAAAGGTGCAAGCCCAGGCGGGAGAGACCGCTGTGAAGCATAGGTGAGAGGCAGTATAAGAGGTCTAACTGTGCCCCCCCCCCCTCAACTAACACTCCCTCTCCACCTCAGTGTCATCTTGCCTGCTTATGAGATGCTCCTTTGGCTGCTCGTCATTTTGTTTTTTCTTGCCGGGCTCGGAAACGGTCTGGTGCTGTGGTCGTACTCGGACCCTCTGAACACGACAAAGAGGAACGAGTTCATGCACCTGCAGATCCAGAGCGTGGTCTTCTTGGCATTTTACAGCCTGGTGCCGGTGCTTTTGATTCAGGTGAGGAGAGTGAATGAGACCTAACCCGATCTGATCGACCATCGTAAGGTCGCAGGACACTAACTCCCCAACCCTTCCACTCTTCCACCCTTCAACGCCCCAACTCCCCAACTCCCCCCGCAGCGAACCGTGACAATGAAGGCGTTTCGCAACACATTTTTCATCGTGATGCCATGGTTAGTTTTCAACTGCGTGATGGCTACATTGCTCGTCGCAAGCTATAATTGCATCAACGAAGTCGAGGGTGAAGGCGGCAACGAAGGCGGCAACGAAGGCGGAAACGAAGGCGGCAACGAAGGCGGCAACGAAGGTGGCAACGAAGGTGGTGGCGAAGAAGGGAATACGGACCAAAACCCCGACGGACTTCCGTTCTGTAAAGACATGCCACTGGAGTTTCCGAAGGGAGGGGAGCTCGTGTTTGCACTCAGCGGTCCTCTTCCCGCATTCATCTTCCACTTCCTGTGCATTTCGGGAAAGATTAAGAGCAGGATCGAGCTCAGGTCGAGAAGCGCAAAGCTTTCAACCTTCTTCGCATGCATATACTCCGTCATTGTCCTTGGAGTCAACATGTTGGCCTTCCTCTACAACAACGTTGATCAGATTTTCATCCACTTGATGCAGGTGGGATCCTTTTCCTTACTCGTCATGAACATGATATTTCCTTTCGCAATCTACAAGAGTCTGATTGCGGACACAAAATATTGGAGGGGGCTGGGGAAGTACAATAGGGGCATAGGGCAAAATAGTAGTGTCGGGGATTCCGGAGCTGGGGGGGAGGTTGGCCCTGTAAGTATCAGTGTCGCCTCCACCAACATGCAGAATATGATGAATAGCCACATTCTGGTTGATTTCTCGCACCTTAGGGTCGGGAAGAGAATCGGAAGGGGTAGCACCGCGACAGTCTACAAGGGAGAGTTCAAGAAACAAGCGGTTGCCATCAAGGTATTCATTCCCCCAGAGATCACCGAGGACGACGTCAATAGTTTCAGCCAGGAGGCCAGTATGGCAGCCGGTCTTATCCACAAGAACATCGTCAAGACGATTGGAATCTGTGTCCGGCCGCCTTCCATCGCTCTCGTCTGCGAATACTGCGAGCACGGCAGCCTAGGAGACTTCATAAGAAATCCCGAAATAGTTGAGCACGCGAACCTCTTATGGAGATTTCGCTGTGCAATCGATGCGGTAGCAGCAGTCAAGTACCTCCACTCTTGCAGCATCCTCCACCGTGACATCAAGGCTGACAACTACTTCCTAGACTCAAACGGAACAGTGAAACTGGGCGACTTTGGCGAATCGACGATATACGAACGCAATTCCAAAAGGAGGAGAAGCGTCTCTTCGGGTTCAGGCAAGAGGATGACCATTGTTGGAACAGTTAGCAACATGGCTCCCGAGATGATCAACGCCCAGAGGCGCTACACAGAAGCCGTCGACATTTACTCCCTCGGGGTGACCCTATGGGAAATATGGACTTCGGAGACCCCCTTCCAGAAGTTCAACCAGTTCCAGATTTACCAGATGGTAGGGGAGGAGCGAGTCAGGCCCAACTTCCCCGACGACATGAACGAAGTCTACAAACAGTGCGTGAGCGCTGCTTGGGGTCAGACGGCCACGGAGCGCCCCCGAGCCAAGACCCTTCTCAAGGCTCTCTGCGTGGAGCATGATAGGATCAACGGAGTGCTCAACAAAGTCGATCACAAGACGCAGAGCAAGTTCAAGGATGAGAGGACCAGTTCTGAAAGTGGAAGAAGCACTGCAGAGGAGAGGAAGGCCGGGGACAACTTTGAAGAGGAGCTTCCGAGGCCCCTTCCGCTGGCATTCAAGATGAAGAGTGAGAGCGACAACAGCACACTTACAAGTTCCATCACCAGTCCTCCGGCTGAGTTGCACTCAGGGCGGAGTAATACCTTGAAGGCCAGCTTCAAGCTGAAGTACAATATGAATATGGGCACAAGCATTAAGGTCGGCAGGAATATTACAATGTATAGAAAAGATGGAAGCGGAAGCACCTCCAGCATAGCATCAGACTTGACCGAAGACGATGAACTGGACGTGGCAATCATGATGAAGTCCAAGTCGGAGAACCTCACAGTAAGCGTTAGAGAGTACGAAGAGACCAATCTGAGAAAGAAGGGCGCAACGTCGGTGGAGAATCCCGTTTCGTCGGGCGATGTACTGAAAAGAAGGTGAGGGAAGAGGAACGAGCGAAGCGAGACGCGAAAAGTATAGCGCGTAAATTTCTTGTCCTCTCTCACCCCCCCCCCCCAGTTTCAGCGACCACAAAAGGTCGAGCGTTTCATACTTAACAAGACTAGTATCGAGCGTCGGGGAAAAAATGGGGAAGCCACAAGCTACGCCCAAGCGCAACGACGATGTTTTCGATTTGGGACACGTGTCGGAGGAGTCATCGACGTCAGTGTCTACGGTGTCAACATCTAGAATGGAGGAGGAGGGCAATTTAGACGGCAACCTTGATGACCACGAAACACAAAGGCGGCCAATTTCAGCGCCGTCCAACGTTGAAAACATCGAGGTTGAGCTCACAGGAGTCGTGGGAGGCATGGCGAGAAGAGGGAGCAACCTTGTTTGAGGGAGGAAAGAGGCGAGTTATTGCACAGATTTGATATCACAAAAAATGTGTTTACTCTGTTCTTAATGTACCCCCCCCCCCCCCCCCCCCCCCCCCTTCAATGACAACAAGCTCTTTCTAATCCTTCTTGTGCCCATCCTTTTCCATTGGCGCCTTCATCCTCTTGGTGATCCCATTGGGATGTTTCTCCCACCAATCGTCAACAGGCTTCTTGGTCCCGAAAGCTCTGTCCCACACGAGTGCAAAGGCGCCCATGGTAACGAATCTATACTCTTTGCTAGAGTAGAAGGAGTGCGAGTGGTGGAAGTCGTGGTCCTTGGCGCTCGGCATGAAGGGAATTTCGTAGCCGCAGTGAGCGTTCGTGGTCTCTAGCATAAAGACAGACATCCATAAGTACGATGTTAGAACGTGGTTGCTGACGAGGAGGGGCGGGAGTACGACCGCAATCGCCGAGAACACGTAATCAACAGGGTGGAAGTAAGCAGAGCTAATGCCGATTGTGATCTTGGACTTATGATGCACTTTGTGAATGTTGTGGTACAACCATTTGGTGTGCATGAGGCAGTGACAGGCGAAAAAGATAGCATCGTACAGGTAGCAACACACCGGCACCTGCCAAAGGAGGTCTCCAAGGGTTGGCAGGTCGGACATTCCACTCTGATAGTTGAGATCGAGCAGTCCCTCATAGTTCTGCGGCGACATGGAAATCGCCATCGCGATGGTTTGGTTGATAACGACCAACACGACCATCCAGGCAACCCTTGGAAGTGTCTCGTACCTTCCCTTCTGAATCTTCCAGTTTTCTATGGGATTGAGGTTCGGAAAGAAGTTGATGAAGAGAAGGGGAACGTTTAGCACCCAAAACAGCACGAGACTGATGCCAGTCGGGAGCACGCAGATTCGGAAGTATGTAGCATCAGTCATAACTGAAGATGTCAACGAAAGGAAAGCGGAGTACAAATGTGAAATTAGTTGGTTGCTTTGATCAACGAGGGAGGTAAGTGATGAGGGTGATGCGTCATAGGCCTGTTGGAGGAGTGGCCTGATGAAATCGTTGAGGGGAATGGGGAGGGCCATGGAAGGGCTGCCTTAGTGTGTTCCTTAGTGATTTCCAGACCGAGATAGATGATGGCCACAATCTCAACTGTCACCTTCAGCAAGCGCCCCCCCCCGTCCGGACATCCCCCCCCCGCCCCCCCTCTCGACAAAATGAAAAAGAAAGGGAGTTCCACGAAAGCTCGCTCAAGCACCTTGGGCTCCTCTGGTAGATCATCAACTGCCGGCTCATCGAGGAAGAGGTCAAAAAGCAGAGCCAAATCTTCTCTAACAGGCACAGACGACCCACCTCCACCACCCTCGGTGTCCTCAAACGCCTCTACAGGCAACCAAATGAGCGACTTTGACGAGCCTGAGGATCTCAACAGTCTTGTTGCCTTCTATCGCAAGCAATGTGAGAACAATGAGAAGCAGATCGCCGATCTCGTGCAATCCATCTCAGATCTGGATCCTGCTTACGAGGAACTATCCAAGACTCGCCTCGAAGCCGAGAAAAAGACCTCTGAAATAACAAGGTTGCACACCTATGCTTCGGGCCTGAACAGTGCGATCATTGAGGAGAAGGAAAAGAGTCTCAGCTTGCAGGGCGAGGTCGAACGGCTAAAGGTTGTCGAGATGGAGCTCTCCAAGGAGAACTCGTCCTTATTGGACAAGATCGGAGGTGGCAGGGGTATCACGAGGGAGGAGGTGAGAAGAAGAGAAGTGATGAGTGAAACCAAGATTCCGTCCAAGACGCGCCGAATTTCTGACCCCTCGTGGTATTTCCCTCGTGGTATTTCTCTAACCCTTTCCACCGCCCATCGCTTCGATCATCGCAGGTGACCTTCTACAGGGATTGCCGCCCTGAGCGTCTCCGCCGTCACCAATCTCAACCCAACTTCCCCGACTCTCCCTCTCGTATCAATTCCGCCGACGCTTCGACCCTGGCATCCCCCGCCCGTTCGATGCGCGGCCGCCTCGGCCCTCAGGCCAATGGGGGGGGCCGAGGTGGAGGGGGACTCACCTCCTCTGTCCCTGCCCCCTCCACCCCCGGCTCCGCCCCATCAACCCCCACGCGTTCCAAGAGGACTCCTGTCCACCACGCCCACACGGCCCACAACACTTCCCGCCAGGTTCTCCGCACCGTCTATCTTCCCAACGAACGGGCCGACGCCTTGGTTCTCATGGTTGAATCGCTGTCGTCCCAGCTCGAGGAGCACAAGAACCTCTCCAAACAGCATATCCAAACAGTTATCGACGAGTTCAAGGAGCGCGAGTCTACCTTCATTTCCAGGATTAACGACGACCAGTCAACCATTGACAACCTCACCGACAGGTGCAACACCGTCGAGAAGAGATGGAGGGACTCCGTTCACCACGAGAAGGCCGCAATCCAGAAGCTCCAGGTGGCAGAGCGAATTCACGCCGAGCGCCAAGTATCTCACAAGGAGGATATTGCGAACCTTCACAACGAGAGGGGCGAGCTTGCCAGGGAACTCGATAAGTTCCGCAAGAACTTGCAGAGCCACTCAGCCGCGGGACACAGGAACTTGCTGCAGCAAGTGAGCGAGAGGGAGAAGGACGTGCACACGCTTCGGGAGCAGTACAAGGAACTCCAGACAGTGTACGACTCCAAGCTGCAGTCGCTCGAGCACAAGCTCAGACAGTCGAGGGAGAAGTTCAAGTCCCTGGAGGAGAGGAGGAAGGTGGAGATTGCGGCGTTCCAGAAGGACATCGGCTTCTTCAAGAACAACATCAGGCAATTAGAGAGGGAGCTCATGAACAAGAAGAAAGACGAGATCGGGAACGCCGGGACGAACAGGTCGAGATCGGCGTCTGCGGCGGTGGCTTCGTCGCCCTCGGCAGGACCAACAACACCATCAGGACCCCGACTAACCGACGACATGACAGAAGCCCAGAGAAATGCCTCCATAGTATCCCACATCACTGACTTCGACTACAATCCCTCCCAAATACCCGCCAACGAGGACTTTTATGGAGGACTCGCCGGGCAGCTCAACAGTGACGTTCATAACTTGAAGTCAAGGGTCGCCAACCTTGCGAAAGAGGTCGGCAGTGAGGTCGGGGTCGTGGGAGGAGGGGGGGGGAAGACGGGAGGGAGGAAGAAGGGCAAGGCCACCGTTTTGTCAGAGTATGGCGAGTCAGGAGCGGCTGCCAGCACCTCGACGAACTCCAACAGGAGGAGGGTAGTGGAACCGAGCAGCACGAGCATGAGGAGGGGGACTTACTTCGGGGCGGTGGACATGAGCAAGATCAAGGATGTTGACATCACGTCGGGGACGGACGCGAAGGTTATCAACGCTTGGCTTAGCGCCAAGAAATGAAGCAATTTGTTACATACAACACGAAAGTCTATCATTACAAGATCAGAACCAGCCGGTAAAGAAGAGCACGAACCCCTGAATCCGCGTGTAGAGCACCCAAAGCAGGCAGCACACGTAAAAGGCCATGGCCCCCCACAGCAGAGCCTGCTCCTTCATCTTGGCATTCTCCAAGCTCCTAAGCACCTTCCTAGCGCTGGAGCTCAGGTCGCCCAGGACGCCATAGTCGTCGGCCGTCGCACTCATCAGCTTGGAGTCCTCCTCCAACGTCCGAGCAGTTGCGCCAACACGGTCAACCTCTGAGGATAACATCGCTCGGGTTCGTAGCAAGGACGACGTGATGGCATCGGTGTCGTCCACGTTAGAGTTTTGGGAGGTCTTCGGACCCTGGGGCCTGCGACGACGCAAAGAGGGCTGAGTGGGCTGGCTAAAAAGCACATCTCTATTCGCATCTTCGCTCGAATGGTTCATTATTACTACCCCTGTGGTATTTGGGCACGTCAATGTGGCTTAGAGCGCCAACAAGACCACAAAAAGACTACAGGATACGTGCACAATTCGCACGTGATTTCAAAGGGTTGAGAATCCAAAAGTGATGGAGCAAACCTTTTTAAGATGCGCTTTCTCTTCTTGTTGTTGGCATTAGGTTCGCTTACGGAGGGATGGATTGCAATTTTACCCCGTGGTGTAACCATGACACAATTATTTAGTACCAAGCAGCCGAAGACGGTGAGATCTTCCCCCCCCTCAAGTCTCCGATGTCGGGGCTTCCACTTACTCCCCACCCCCCAGGCAAAGCCGTCATTCCCAACCCTCCGGGGCACGACTGTTAACGCACGTAAGATCGTTGACTCCAAGTCCGCTAAGGCCTACAGGGTTCGGCACATCCTGCTGCAAACAGGTGAGGGTGAGGGGTGGGCAGGTCAAGCAGACTTTGTATGAAGCAGCGCTAACCCAACAACGCAATAGAGGAGCTTGCTGATCAACTTCTCTCAAACTTCAGGGGCGGGGACATGCTCTTCACGGAGGTCGCTGCGCAGATGAGCGACTGCACGTTGACGAAGGAGAAGGGCGGAGAGGTTGGTTGGGTCGACTTTGCGACTGCATCCGATCCAGAGCATCACTTGGACGGCTTGCTTCCTAAGAACGTCAGGGAGGCCCTCGTACCCGGGCAGGGGACGGACGCTAAGACGGGGGACGTCCTCAAAATCGAGAGTCACAGGGGCGTTCACTTGATACAGCTCGCCGATATCATGGTGGACGTCAGAGAGAGGGGGAAGAAGAGGTTTAGGGCGGAGGGAAACAACTGGCGTACGGCGGTGGACCCATCAAATTCTGGAAAGCAACTCTATTATTCCGTGGAAACGATGGGCTGCCAGATGAACTCCGCCGACTCTGAGCGGATCTCGGGGCAATTGGAGTCCATGAACATCCTCCCTTTGGACGAGAAGGATGAAAAGAAGGCCCAGCCCGACGTTGTCGTCATAAACACGTGCTCGATCCGCGACCACGCAGAGCAGAAAGTGTATAGCTATATCGGTCCGCACGCAAAAAGAAAGCGGGATGGGGAGTCAGTCTCGATCATAGTGGCGGGATGTGTCGCTGAGCAGGAGGGTGAACAACTCCTCAGGAGGTGCCCCGAGGTCGATCTTGTTATGGGGCCACAGTACGCCAACAGAATCGCCGACCTCTTGGAGGACGTCGGCAACGGTAATCAAGTTGTTGCGACGGCGCCCGAATACATCGTAGAGGACATCACCAAGCCCAAGAGGGACTCGACGACGTGCGCGTGGGTTAATATAATCTACGGCTGTAACGAAAGGTGCGCGTTCTGCATCGTTCCTAGCACAAGGGGAATCGAGCAGTCTAGGACTGCGGAGAGCGTGATCAAGGAATGCGAGGAACTCGTCAAGGAAGGGTACAAAGAGATCACACTCCTGGGCCAGAATATTGATGCTTATGGTCGCGACCTCTCCCCCAAGCGCAAGTTCTCTGACCTCCTCAACATGATTGGGGCAATCGAGGGACTCGAGAGGGTCCGCTTCGTCACCTCCCACCCCCGGTACATGAGCGACAGCGTGGTCGACGCCGTGGCGAGCAACCCGTCTCTTTGCAACTCATTCCACATTCCTTTCCAAAGCGGCAACGACAAGGTGCTGCGGGAAATGGGTAGGGGACACACGGTCGCGAAGTACCTGAGCATCGTAGAGAGAATCCGAAACCAGATTCCAGATGCCTCAATAACCGCAGATGTCATTGTTGGGTTCCCCGGTGAGACCGAGGAGGAGTTCCTCGACACTTTGAAGTTGATGGAGACTGTAAAATTCGACTCCGTGAACACAGCCGTGTACAGCCCCAGACCCAACACCCCGGCGGCGGAGTGGACGAACCAGCTAGACGAAGAGACCAAGAGCGACAGGCTGCAGCGCATCAACAGGCTAAATCTCCAGCACGCGGGAGAGAGGAGGGCTAGGATGATCGGACGGACGGAGAAGGTGCTCGTCGAGGGCAGGAATGTGAAGAAGCCTAACCAAGTCTATGGAAGGACTGAACATGGATATCTCGTATACTTCGACGGCACGATTGATGAACTTCTAGGTGCCATCGTGGATGTTAAACTACTTGAGTCTTCAACGTATTCCTTGACGGGGGAGATCGTGGGAAGGGGGGAATAGTGGGATTAAATGAAATGAAATATGTCGCAAAACGAAATGCTTCCTACCATGACCAAAGCATATTTAATTGAAACGAAAAGACGCGACGCCGGGCGACATAATATATTGTGGACTTCAGGAAAACCCTGCCGGAAAATTTTCTGTTTGTGTGGGGGGGTGCCAATTATGGATCAAGATTGTAACAATGACGCCGAGAACAAACTGTCTGAGCAACCAGCGGACAGAAAACGCGCGGAAGAGGTGGCGAAGAGCGGTTCGTTCAACACTGAAACAAAGATTGGAGACAAGGCGAGGCCAGAGGGAGAAGAAAGGGAGGAGGAAGAGGAGGATGGTGTCCAAATCGAAGCCAACGAGGAGGGGGGGGGTGCGACGGTCGGTAGCGAGGAACGAGGGTGCGCGGTCAAAGAAGCCCCCCTAAATGACGAGAAGAATGAAATGACACTCATCTCCCGATCTGGTTACATAAGGGAAGGGAAGACACTAGGGGAGGCTCTCATTCGGAGGGTGAAGGAGAAAAAGAAGAGCGAGAACAAGGAGGATGCTGTGAGCGCCTTTATAGCGACAGCTGACGAGGAGGGCTACAATGCGAGCGCATTGAGGGAGGTCGTGGAGAAGTACCCTTGGTTTCAGAGGTTGCTTCAGAGCGCGGTCATGGGAAAGATCGCTAGGAATAGGGGAGTGGCGACGAAGCTAAAGGATGTCGGCGAGGTTGAGGCGAGAGCAATCGGGAGCAACTTGGCACCGTGTTTGAAGAGCAGGATAGTCGTCCCAGCTGCAGTTGATCAATGGCGGCTGCAGAACGCCGCTGTTGGGGAGCTCTTTGAGGAATTCCCTTGGATGAATGATATGTTCATGGCCGTAGGGTATGGGGTGGTGAGGGCAGCGCCATGGGGGTTACAGGCACGTGTAACTGTTGGAGCAGTTACAAGCATGTTTGATCTGCTGACTGACATCTACGTGACTTACATGTTTTCGACTGATTCTACTAAGCAAGGGTACTTTCAGGCTTCATTGACAAGTTTGGCAGCATCAATCGGAATTCAATTGCTTTTCACATGGGGACAGAACAGAAAGTTGGGGAAGAAAAAATTGCTGATGGAGTGGATTCCTATTTTGCTTGGTTACAAGCCTGCTGTCGATGCTTACAGGGTGGCAACTGGTGCAAAGCAACCGGTTGGGACACCAATGAACCCAATGGTTGAGATGACGTATATGAAAGGGATCGAGATGTTTGCAGAGGCCATTCCTGCTGTGATTATTCAACTAATGGCCATTGCCACAACAGACCAGGAGGTTGAGATTCCAAACTCAGCATGGATTTCACTTGCAACGTCAATTCTATCAACAGGGTTCATTTCAGCAACAATCTCATATGACTGGGACACGGATCCGACGAGAAGAGAACAAGTTCCAGACTTCTACGGTTATATGCCTGCACTTGCGAGAAAAAGGACAACAGTATTTGCTTCAATGTTGTTTGTGTCAGCAGGGTTACTGCTGATAAGGTGCACGACGATAGTGCTCTTGGGCCTCATGGGGGCGAGCTGGGCCTTTGGTTTCATCTGTGTAGACCTCGGACTCTATTTGCTTGTGAAAATGCTTAGGGGAGACTTCTGGTATTGGATTCCAATTGGAGTGAAAGCAGAGATAGTAAGCAGCTTTTTCAGCAGAGTCTTAGTCAAGATTGTGACTGACTTCACCTCAATTGTTCAGTTTAGGCACCCTAACGAGCTTGGTGGGGCATACTGGGTGTTTGGAGTTGCACTTACCATGGGCAGTCTGCCTGTGGCAATAGTCATGACTGGGCATCTTGGGAACGCTGAGAGAGGTGTGGCAATAGCAATGACAATCTTGATTTATGTCGTGCCACTTACTGTTGTTTCCTTTGTTGTCTTCTTCCTCACCATTGAGAGAAAGTACTGGAGGACCTTTTTCAGCACGCAAAGGGGAAAAGATTTGGCAGTGGAGAACTTCAGAGGCTCATCTAACGATGTAGTAAGGGCAGGTTTCACTCTTATGGTTTCAAAACGTTATTGGATAGAAGAGGAAGTAAGGGCATGGGTTGAGGCTAACTGGGAAAAGTGGGAGGAGGAAAAGCCAGAGTGGTTTGACGATGCCATGAAAGCAAGGGTGCCCGTGGACTACATACCGACAGCCGAAGCTAAACAAAGAGAGAGTTTGAGGCGTGCAAGTGTCGACGCTGAAGCTATAGGTCTGGGAGTTGCTTTGAGAGCAAGCATTCGTCGAGCAAGTATTGAATTGGGGGGCGATATAGATATAGCAAGAGTGGTGCCATCATCTGAAGAGGATAAATAAACATTGAAAGAATATTAGAAGGGAGATTACGCCTGATAGTAATTGAAAATGAACCAAACTAAATCAACAACAACACTCTAACATTTAAAATTGCAACTGCAATACGTTGAACGCATTGCAGATGGCTTCGGCCTCGAGTTCCATTTCCCTGTATTTATGACGCTTGTGGAACGTCTCGCAATCTGTATTTAAGCAATTCGCAAGCGGCAGCTTAACCCCTTTCCCCCCACCTCTATCATACGCAAACCCCCGCTCGTTGATGCACCCGTTGCAGTCGCTGCAAACCTTCGCCAGCCTACTGCCCTCCTTCGTGGCCCTCCTGAGCCGAGCGAATCCCAAACTCACTCCTCCGATGGCGGTATCCCCGTTGCATCGATCGCAGACGACCGCCTTATTGCTCCCCTGTGCCATCGTCTTCGCCCCGCACATACAACAAGTGTCGCTGCCGAAGAAATGGAAGATTGTAGAAGAGCCCGTCTTTGCGGGCCAGAAGGACGCGGCCTTCCGTGGCTTTGGGCAGTTATCGAACCAGGACGCAATGTTGAGGTTGTAGGGCGGGAGCCTGAAGGCCCTGTCGAGAGCCGAATTAAGCTGGCGCGTCGCGTAGTACGCCGTATGCACAACCAAATTATCCCCCCCCTCAATTAACTCCAACGGCGTCCTCACGCCGTGCTTGATCCTGTAGCCCGTCGTCCCTGGCATCGCGACAATCACGTACTCGATTCGCGCCTTGTTCCTGACGTTCCTTATGAGCGGGTCCTTCTCCGAAAGCCTCTGGACTAGGGCAGCCGTCACTGTCTCCCCCCCCTCTCTGTACTGGGCCCTAACCCTCCCGCTCAAGATGAAGTCGCTCACAGGGAGTTTCCCAGCCAGGAGCTTCGTCCACTGACGCTCCAGGTACTGCTTGAGTTTCTCAACGTTGTGGTACTTAAACAGCGTCATGAGGGCCCCCCTTAGGAGCTTCTGAGTGAGCCGGCATTGATCCTTCCGGATCGTCTCTATGCCCTTGGCCTCCCACACCCCTTCCCTCTGCCCCCTGCTCTCAAACTTCATCCCGCAGTACTTCTTCTTAGTCTGCAGCATGCAGCTACTATAAACCTTTTCAAGCTTGAGATGGACGGGGGGTGGGTTGCTCTCTGTGACCGACTTGCAAAATTCCTCCCCGAAGTCGAACGCCTCCCCGACGGTCCTCCCGGGAAGACAGATGAATAGACTATCAGTGTCGCCATAGACGACCTTTGCGCCAGTCCATCTCTCTCCCCTCCCCAATTCCTCCGCCTTGACCTTTGCCCCCGCGAGCGTCCTGCGCGCAATCTCGACTATGGCGTCGGCGACGAGAGGGCAGCAGCAGCGTCCGCTGAAGGTCGCAGAAGTGTAGCCGTAAGTAACGTTGGAGATGAACTTCAGGGCGAGCTGCTTCGCCTCGAGGGTGCGGATGACGCCTCCAGGCACTGACTTGCTGTTCTTATACGCCTTCTGGCACCTCTTTATCATGGCCCTCGTGGAGAGGAGCTCACTTAGAATCCTCGGCAGCACCCCCTGCCTAACACTAGGCTGAACAAAGATGCTCCCTGAAGGAGTAATGACGGCGCCGTCAGGGTTGGAGAAGATGTGATTTCGAAGAACCTTGCGAACGCTTTCGTGGGGGACCTCCATTATGCCCACGCGGCCTGTGGTTCGGGCCTCTGCACCCCTGAGGATGGATCGGTAATCAATCTTCCCGGCACACGTGCTGTAACAGAGATTATACGCAATTACGATGCTCGGATACAGCGCCGTGAAGTCGCACACGACGACGGGGTCGTGGTAGAACCCGCTCTCAGGCTCGAGCACCAGTGGGATGGACTCCAGAGCTTCCATGTTCCGAATGTCGGCCTTGGACGGGGACGCGAATAGATAGCCGACGTTTGGCAGATTCGAAGGGTTCGAGGCAGGGAGCAATTGCTGCTGCTGGCTCGAAGGGGAAAGAGCGTGCCCATTGCCTATGGTCAGGAGGGCTCGCTGCAACACACCCTCGACCTTGTACTGGCTGCCTCTGATTCCCGGGAGCATCTGAGAGAAGTCAGTGCAGCACAATCTGCTCCCCTCGCTGGTCCTTCCGACCACGTCGAGTTTGTCCAGGAGCCTCACTACGCTCTCAGCGTTCCTCATGCACCAGCCCGTAACCCTAAACCTCTCCCTTCCGCCCCCCTCCCCCCACCACTTGACGAGGGTCCCCCTGTCATGCCAAGGCAATTTCTCCCCCAGTATCATTCCAACACACGCCGGGAGAAACGAAACGTTGGGGTGCTTGACCTCGGAGGACATGACCCTCCACGCGCATATGCCCACCCTGCCAACGATTGCAGCGGTCCGCCCTCCCGGTCCCGTCTTGTCCATCCACTCGTCTCCCAGCCTATTTGCGCCGGCCGAAATTTTAGGCATTCGACCAATCAGCTTGGCCATATCGATGTGGGGAATCAGCCTATCGCCTCTGTCCAGCATGTAACCAAGGCCCGCATCAAGGGTGTCCCAGGACATGACGATGTCGGGGTCTTGGTGTTGGATTATGCCGACGACGCGAAGCAAGAGGGACTTCTCGGAATCGACCTCTTCTACCGCATAGTCCCTCCCGTTCTTGACCTCCACCCCCTCCCTCTTTGTCCACTTATCCCCGTCAGTTTTCACTTGAACGCAACCCCTATCCGCGACTATGATATCATCCCCCGTACCCTTGTCCACGCTTAGAACCCAACAGCAGCACCTAACCTCATCGCACGCAACGTCGGGGGTGAGGTAGACACCAGAGTCCGAGCAGCGGATTGTCGTGTGGATCTCGACGGTCAGAATCTACGGGGTGGTGGGAGTGAAGGGGGTTAGATTGAGGCAAGGTGGGAATGGACAACGTGGATCGTTCGCCGCATCCACCTCACCTTGACGACGCTCCCCGTGGCCTTCTTGTTGACGCCACCTTGGCCCTGGAAGTGTAGGAGACCACCCTGGTGGCCGATGTCGTCGCTCAACCCCCTCCCCTCCTCATTTGCCGTCAAGGGGGCCTGAGAGCGTCGGATGTTCCAGTCCTTGTTACCGCTCTTTGTGCTGCTTGGGGGTGAAACCATGGAATTCGGCCTGTCGGAGGAGGGGGTCTTCA
>BRXZ01001360.1:10311-20868 GCA_030267625.1 Triparma retinervis
CAGCCAATTCGTCCAAACGTCCCACCTGCTCCAGTTCACTCACTGGCTGGCGACGCTCCCCAGCTCCAAGGTCCACCCCGGCGTTTTCGACGCCGTCCTCGCCCAGATCGTTCAGGAGGCCGCCGACGCGACCCCCTTCGTCGCCCCCGTCAGGAAGCTCCTCAACGGCACCGCCCTCCACCCCATCCTGCCCAAGAACAGGAGCATCTCCTCCACGGCCCTGAGAGAGGCGACGTCGGAGTACGACCTACCCGCAGTACTCTCGGCGCTCCAAGTCGCGAGCGTCGCTGAAGTCAGGCCCTCGGAGGCGTGGGACTTGGGGGCGTCAAGAATCGCGCTGAACAAGGCGAGGGAGGGAGAGTGGGAGAAGGCCTGCAAAATCTGGGGGGACAGGGGGGACGAGATTGTATCCCTGGTCGTCGAGGAAGCCTGCAAGACCAGCGGCTCCATCGACAGGCCCCTCTTCGACCAGCTCTTCGCAATCTCGAACTTGGAGCAAAGGGCGAGCTGCTGCCTGAAGATCCTGCAGGGGAAGCTGAGCGGGACCATCGACATTGAGGACGAGGTCGTCGACGAGATCGCGGCGAGGGCGCAGACGTGGGACACCACCTCCAAATCCAGCATAATAGAGACGGAGAGGCTGAGGAAGATCACCGATATTCTCGTCAAGTACTGTGGGAGGGAGGCGACGGAAGGGTTCAGATTCTCAGACGACAGGTGCTCCGCCAAGCTCCTGTCGCACGTCTGCAGCTTCGTCGACGCCGATTCTGTCGGCGTCGACGTCGAGGTAATATGCAGGGCCTTCAAGAACTGCAAAATCGAGCGGAGCTACCTCGAGAGGCTTTGCCACCTGGCGAAGGCGGGGGGGAGGCTGGAGAAGGTCCAGAGGCTCACAGAGGAGACCTGGGAAAAAGCGAAGGACCACGCGAGAGACGTGGTCCATGAGTTCGTCGGCTGGGCTCTGGAGTTTTACGAGAAGGAGAACGTAGGAGAGGACACTTCGAAAGATATCGCAAGGGCTTTGCAGGTGAGGCTCGCCAGTGTCGGAAAAGCCCTCCCCTCCCCCCCCCGAAAGGAGAACGTCCTAACCCCCAAAAACCCTCCCCCCTTGCTCTCGTCCCAGGTCGTAGCTAGAACTTCGGCAAGGTGCGACTCTAGAACTAAGCGGTCGGGGTGGTTGAAAATTCAGGAGGATCTCAACTGTAAGACGGCGTTCATGGAGCTGAAGGAGGGCAAGGAAGACGTAAGGAGCTTGGTCCGACGTGTGGTCGAACAGGCGGGGGGGATCGGCGGAGAGGTGAGGACCCGGGGGGGGGGGGTATGTCAAATGGAGCACATCCGCGCCGAACGAGGCCCGCTTACACGACACTCTCACCCCCTCTCCGCATTACAGAAAAAAATGGACCTCGTCAGGAAGAGGTTGTCGAAGATCTTCGGAAGAGAGTGCAAGGATGTCCAAATGTACTTCGACGTTGTTGCGGACCTTTACAGCGCCTGGGTCTTAGATGAAGAGGAAGCGCTACAAGGTACAAGTGAGCAGCTCGACCTCTCCCTCTCAGAATCTGACGAAGAGATCTCCTTCAAGCCTCTGAGTCCTCCCTTGGCCTCTCCTGTTGCTCTCCCAACCCCCCCCGCTACCTCCAACATGAACGAGGCCCACCCGGCCCTGCACCGCTTTTGGGACTTTATTGGGTATAGTAAGGTGAGGAGGGGGGGGGAGCGAGCGGAGCGGAGCGGCAAACCGCGCTCAAACTGTCCACTAACGCAACAACAATATTACTCTCGTCGCAGATACTAGAGGAGGCGAAGGAGAAGAATGCTGCGACGGTCCCAGGGCTGCTCATCATCACCAGGACCCTCATGAACTTGGCTTCGCTGAAAAGTACGAGCGTCGGAGTCAAGACTGGTCTCATCAAGAAGTGCGCCGAGGTACTGAGGCAGCACGTCATCGTCGCTGCCGAGGGAGACAGCCTCCTCAGTGCTTTGGAGATGCTCGAGGACTTGGAGCTGGTGGAGGAGACAATGATGAGGTTGGGCGAAGGTGTTGGGGAGGATATCGAGGCTGCCCTCTCGAATGACTCCCGGGGGCCAGGAAGGTCGATACAATCGATCGCACAGAAGCTTGACGATACGCATTATTTGACAGATGGCCTAACATTGCCTGTCGAGGAGGCGATTCATTCCATTGAGGAAGTACTGCGGGGAGGAGAGTGGGGAGAGGTTGCAAGTTTCCTGGAAAACCACTCAAATCTCGCCCTATCGCTCAGAATTATTTCCAACTCAAAGGTCGGACAGATTGACAAGGCTGCCAAGGATCAACTTTTGCAAAAGCTGGCTTCCCGCTGTCTCCACCACTCCACGATCGACGTGGATTTAAGTACCGCGTACCTACTGCTTCTCAGTCAGAAGGCCGCGTTCAAGATTTACAGAAATGCGTTGCCACCCGCAATGTCGTCATTGGCGTATGATCGCGTTTTCGTCCTTTCTGAGATTGGGATCAGGGCTGCCGAGGTGTGGGGCAACCAGGCCGACTTCCACAAGCAGTGCATGAGGCTGAAGAAGAACGCCAAGTGGTGGGGGGTTATGAAGAGGCGAAGTGTGGCGTTCGAGCCCAAGAAATTCGAGGGCGAAGATAAGGACATCGTCGACTACGCGCAGGGTCTTGTAATGTCTCTGACTGAGAAATGTGGCCAGGTGATGGGCAGGTGAGATTCGATTGACTCTTTGGAGTATGCCTCCCTCCCTACAATCGCCACCGCTTCGCTCACCACAATTTCGTGCGCTAACAAATCCTTCTCCTATCCGTGCTTTCGCTCCTTCCCCGTAGCGACAAAGTCATTGCGATTACGGTCGAGTACTGCAAGTGCTTTGGGATCGATGAGCATGTCGCCCCTCAGAAACAGATCGAGTACATCTTGCACAACGTCTCGAAGGGAGGGGTGGAGGAGGGGGGCTTAGTCGCTGCCCTTGATATGCTACCCAGTACCGCGGCAAGGTTGAGCACGCTGAGGAAGTGCATCATTGACCTCGAGGGTACGGGCCGATACGCTACACGCTACGGTCTGCACAAGGTTGCTTTGGAGTTCTACGACCATCAACTTGGGGAGCTGCTCAGGGAATGCTGCGACGAGGACGTGATAATCGAACATAGGCCGGGGCGGAGGGCAAGGAAGGCCATGGCAAATGATTTGGATGATGCAGGAAAGGAGGAGGGGGAGGAACGCAGCAAGAAGGAGGTGAGAATGTGATGGGGAGCCACCTCCTAGCATGTACACACTTGTAACACGACACAACGCTAATCCTCGCTCGTCGTCGCAGCTCATGAACGAAAAGAAAGCGATGATCAGAGAGGAGATTGAACGAGTGAGGCTGAGGCGTGATTGCCTAGAGATATTGATAACGTACGAGAAGGCCAAGGGAAGAGACGTTGGAAGGCTTCCTCACTACAACAGGCTCTTCCAGAAGCTTCCGACGCCCTTTGGGAGCAGTCAGAGAAAGTTGAAAATGGCTGGAGTGTTGCTGAACTTGAAGAGGGAGGCAGGATTCTTCGACCCTCTCAACAGCCTGAGAGAGTTCCTCAAAAATGAGGATGACAGCCAGTCTGCTACAATCTTGGCTCCGCTGAGTCACTGCTTGAAGGTCCCTGGGGGTTACATTCAGGCAAGGTTTGTCCAGGAAATGTTTCTGAAGCACCTCGGGGGGGACGATGGGCAAATGCCGCTATTTGAGAGCAGCGTGAAGCCGGTAATGCTCAAGCTTCCCAACAAGGATGCCGCAATTTTCGGAGAGTGGTGCGCCGGTCAGTATGGATTGGCAGGGAGGGTTGGAAAGTGGGTGAAGGATAGGTTAGAGTGCCTCAAGTTGAGCTACGAATTAGGAGTAGCGGGGGGCTCAAATGAGGAAGTTGTTTCGAGGATAAGGAGGAGCATGGACGGCCTTGTCGTGGAAATGAAAGTCAGGGATACTTTGGGTCATGGCGCGGAAAAGAATGGTCTTCTGGGAGGCCTGGTTGACAGCATAGTTGAGGGCGGAGACTTTTTGAGGGCCGACGATTTCGTGGCCAGGTTGCTCGTCGAGGGATCTAGGAGGGTAGGAAGTGCCGTCTATAGCGGCGTTGGAGTCGGGACGGAGGATTACAGGAAAGCCGCCTGGAAAATTCACTCAGCGTGCGCAATCGTGAGCGAGGGAATTGGAGGAAGCGGGGTTGCCGTTGGTAGGATCGTCAGGGACTTGGTCGCGAGAATTTTGGACGGAGGCGTCATCCCAAGGGCAGGCAAGGGTAATTTTTACGGGGACCAAGACGATGTGGACCACGAGGATGAGGACGACGATATTTACTCCTCCCAAGCGAGCAGCACTGGCAGCGGGGGTGAAGGGGAGGGGGACATAGTCATGGACCTGAAGTTGGGGAAACTGGCCAGTGTGGGGGGGAGCATGACGGTTGTGGAGGAGGCAGACGAGGATGATGAGGAGAACGAGGAAGATGATGACGAGGTGGGGGTGGGGCAAGGGTTGAAGAGAGAGGCACTGGTGAAGAGCGCAAGGGAAAGGTCCGAGGCGGAAGTTGCGAAATCTGCGGTGGAGGTCGCCTTTCTACTGAGTTATTCCAAGGGCTACTTTGGGGATGCGTGCGATAACGGAGAAGAGTCTGGAATGAGCTTGTCGAATTCTACGGAGAGGAGGGGCTCCAACACACTTCGGGGGAACAAGAGGGACTTCGGTGCCGTCCATGCCTTCAATTTGCTCTCCACAGTCTTCGCCAATCACATGAAGAAGAAGAGCGCAAAGGAGAGAAACTCAAGTAGAAAGGAGACGAGGAAGGTTTTGGGAGTCAACGACGTCTCAAACAGGCATGAAACGGAGGAGGGGGTAAGCGGGGGTGCAAAGGCCGAGGTATTCTCTACGTCGAAGTACGCGTCGAAGTACAGAGCAATGAGGGCAGCCCTGAGTTTGGTGCCAGAGGAGGTGCTGGTTCAGGTGAAGGATGAGAGAGTGGGATTGAAAAACCACGACCTGGGAGATTTGGTGTTCGCGTGCTTCGTCGCGAAAGAACTCGAAGAACTTGGAATTCCCATGCCCTGTGGATCGATCGTAGAGCTTAGCGAAGTTGAGTGGAGTGGGCTGGCGAGGAGCATCTGGAGGGACCACAGGGAGAGTGTGGGGAAAGGAATGGAGAGATTCCTCGTTTTGCTGGTTGATCTTTGCGTGAGGGGGGGCGGGGACAACAACTTGCTTCAGCTCGCAGCAAAGCGGATCATGGAGGAGGGGTGGCACAGAAGCCTGCTCGTCTGCTGTGAAATTCTACTTCGTGGTGGGGTCAAGGCTGGGAAGGAAGTTGCTGGAGTGAAGGCCTTGGTAAAGGAAGTTGGAAGGGGGGTCGTAAGGGGGATTAAAGACGGCGGAGAGGGGGTAGATGAGACCGTTGATAGGTTCACGAAGGTCATCACAACGTTGAGCGGGATTACGGGTGGCAAGGGGGACTGGAGCGGGATCGTCAAGGGGCTGGTTGAGGCGATAGGGAGTAGCGTTGGTTGTAGGAGGAGGTGCATCTTGGAAGCCGCCGTCGTCATCGGAAAGTCAATTTCTGTGAAGGAGAGAAGGGAGGAGGCCTGGACCTCCATTTTGGGTGCAGAGGGGGGGAGGGAGGTGGCCAACGCGGTGCTCGGGATCGGCGATCAGGGGAAGGAGAAGGGAGAGACCCTGGGAAAGTACGGGCTCGTGGAGGATGAGGAGGTGCTGTACGAGGAGTTGATGGGGTAAAAGATTTTGTGTGCTGTTACATAGGAATTCCTTCTATATTTTTATGGGTAAATTATTTCACATTTCATTTAGGGCGTTTCGTTCGGTTTCTCTATTTGATGGCAAAGCCACCACCGGTGAAACGTGTCGTGGCGTTCTGTGCGGCCTGGGCCTGGGACCGAGCTTGACTCTTCCCAAGAATATTTTCCTCCTCCTCCATCTCTCTTGCCAAGGTCTCTCTTCTCTTCTGTTCGTAATACTTCCTCTTGACGTCCTGCAACTCCCTCGTTAGCCTCTCGATCTCGTACTTGTACTCGTTAACCTGTGCTTGGTACATGTTGAGCTCGGACGCCATGGCCTTCATTTGCCTTCCCTTCTCCTTGAGAGAACTCTGGTATACTGAGAGCTGCTCCGCAACCTCGGGTCCGGGCTGACGGGCCAGGATCTTTTTGAGCTCCAAATATAAGCGTTCCTTCTCCTGAATGAGCATGTCCTTCTCGACGACCTCCTCGGTCTTTTTAATTAAGCGCTGCTGGAGCGTCTGGATCTTCTGGATCATCTCGTATGTGGCGGGGTCGGAGCCCTCGAGTTTGCGCCAACGGTGGACGTTCATTGGGTTCTCCAGCTCTTCCGAGAGGGCCTTAACCTTGGTCTTCTCCTGCAAGAGCTCCTTGTTCTTGTGCATGAGGTCCCTCTTGAGGCCGTCAACATTGACGACGTTGGACTTGGCGATGACGGCCTCGCGCTGGAGGTCGCGAACCTTCATTTTGAGAAGGCGCAAATCCTCTACGCGCATTGCGTACTGCGCCTCGCCCTTCCTTAATGTGGACTGCTGGATCTTGAGCTTCTCGTAGAGGAGGGCAAGCTCGTCATTCCTTCTGATGAGCTGAGTTCCGAGGATGTCGCGCTCGTTGATGACCTGATCGTACTCCTTGCGCTGCGTCAAGGCCTCCTCGTCCATGCGTCGAATCATCGACGCAAGGCGCCGGATCTCGGCATCTTGCTTGTGAATTATGTCGTCGTTCTGACCGAGCAGGCGCTTCATTCTGCTAATTTCGTTGCGCTGCTGTTCCCTCTGCTTCTGAACCTTCTGGTGGTCGAAGTGTTCCTTCACGAGGGCGTTGTCCTTCGCGGAAATTTCCTCCTTGAGCTGCTCAATCTGGTGGTTCATGATCTTGAACTTGCGCTTCATCTCCGCAATTTCGTCCTGAGATTCGATGAGGTTCTTGGAGTAGAGGTTGCGGTCGGATCGAACGGACTCGTAGAGCTGCTGCTGTTGCTTCAATTTGGCTTCCCACTCGCTTATTTTCTTCTGCGCCTCGTTGTACTTCATGTCCCTCAGCTTCACCTCCTCCATAGCTTGCAGGTACATGGTGCGCTGCTCGCTAGCCTCGACGCCGTACTTCTCCCTCTCCTTCTCGAGCTGGTAGATGACGGTGCGCTGCTTGACGGTCTCGGCCTTGAATTGCGCCATCTCGTTTTCGAGGGAGTAGGCGATGCGCTCCTGGTTCTTGACCTCGTCCTCCGTCTTCTTCATCTTGTCCTCGGTCTTCTGGATGGTCGTCAGCTGGAGGTTCTTCTCCCTTTCTAGGAGGTCGACCTCCTTGCGATTGGTGTTCTCCCTTCGCTTGTACACTTCAAGCTCGGCCTTGAGGCTCTGGACCTCCTGCTGAGACATGAGGAGGGGGGTCTTGGCAGCGTCCGCCATCTGGCGGAAGCGAAGGGCAGCCTTGTGCTCCCTGTCGACTTTCCTCTCCATCTGGCCCACGGCGGTTTGCATACGGGTGCACTCGTCACGCTGCAGCTTGAGCTCCTTCTGAGAGGACACAAAGTCGGCGTGGACAGAGCCAGTCTTCTCCATCTGAGACGAGCGAAGGGCGAGAGAAGGGCGAGCGAAGGGCAAGCGAAGCGAGACGAGGTTGTGTCAGTGTTCAGAACTTGTCATAAGTTGGCTCTCTACATGCTCCCACTCTCACCTGCTCCTCGAGGTCCTCGGTGAGCTTCTGAGTGCGCTGGTAGAGGGTGTCGTAGTCGCGAAGGTACTTTTCCATGGTTGCGCGGGCCTCTGTGAGCTGCTTCTCGAGCTGGCCGACCTGGGTCTTGGCGACGAGGACCTCCTGGCCGACGGCCTCCCCCTCGGCGGCTTTCTTGTCGAGCTTTGTGCGAAGGTCCCTCAGCTCCTTGTCCATGCGCTCGCGGCGGCGCTGCTCGCGGGAGATCTCGGCGTTGCGCGCGTTGAGGGTCTCGGCCTGGGCCTCGATCTTTTCGTTCTGCTGCGTGTGCGAGGCCTCAAGCTCCTCCTTCTGCTTGTGCAACTCGCGAAGCTGAGTCTCGAGGACCTTGACCGCCGCACCCTGCTCCTCGGTCTGGCGCTGCAGCTCGTCCCTGACCCTTAAGAGCTCCTTGACCATGTTCTCCTGTCCCACGGACAGTCCAGCTCCCTTCTCGACCAACTTGGAGAGGTTGTTGATTTCGTCCTTGAGCTGGGTGATGGTGTCCTTGGCACGGAGCTCCTTCTCGTGCGAAACGTCGACCATCGCCCACGCCTTTTCGATCTCCTTTCTGAGGGACGCAATCGTCGTGTCGTCCTTCTGCGCCAGCTGCAGAGCGTACTGAACCTTGGCAGCATTGTTCACAATCTCAGTGTTGAGCTCTCGGCACTTCTTCACCAGCCTCTTCTCCTGGTCGTGTGATTTCTTGAGAGCCCTGTGCAGCTTCTCGTACTCCTCGCGGAACTTGGACAGGGACTCGTCTCCAACGAGCTCAGAGAGCACCTCCTGGAAGTCCCTCTCGAGGGCCTGGGGTGGGGGGGGGGGGGGGGGGGGGGGGGGGGGGGGGGGGGGGGGGGGGGGGGGGGGGGGGGGGGGGGAGGGGGCAACCAAAAGTCAACCAAGAGGGTTCCAACTAACGGGGAGGTTGGGGCAAAGGACAAGGTTTTCCAGCCACCAAAATGGCTCATAGTTATATATATGCTCAGCAAGGGACAGGATTGCGAATAACTCGGCGCAGGGAAACAATGCAAACCAAAAATAACACAAAATCATCCCAAATTCACCTCAAAACCTCCCAACTAGCCTCTCGAGGAGTTGAAAGCTAGGTTCAAATCTAGGGTTACTCACCTCGAACGCCGAAGTGCTGAACTCGGCCTCGATTTCTCCAAGCCCGGTATCCTTCTCGACATCCGCCATAGTTCGAAAATCAAGTTCAACAGAAAAACTGGTTGAGCTCCTTGATAAATTGACTAACAGCTGAAGAGCAGGAAAAACAAGAGAGAAGCCTGAAAAAAGTTAAGTTGAATGGAAAAATGAGCATTTTCCTATGACGTGCAACGACACTGAAAATTAGGCGGAAGATCAAAATGTACCTCGAGATCCCATCCCCGCCCTGTTTCTTTGCTAAAGTTGCTGCTGGAACCTCCAAAGATGTGATTAAATTTTTGGTCCCCCCAACCAGCCTGTGCCGGCAGAGGGTTATTTTGATGCAAATTATTTTGATGAAGCTCTTCTCCTTGTTTATTGTATTTTTGGGCGCGAGTGCCAACCTTACGGATAAATCGCAATGTTCTACTGAGTGTGTCGAGGATGGTTCGGTTGATTACTTCCCGGATAAGGTAAATTTTATTGTTCCTCAATTGATGTCGAGAGAGAAAGTTTTCAATTGCTGTTTTCTCACCCTTTCTTTACTTTAGGCCTCCTTCGATCACTCCACGTGTTTGAGAATGGAGTATTTCAACACGTATAAGGTATCTTACCTAGACTGTGGCAGCGGTGAGTGTAAAAAATGGTGGATTGCGAACCTCTTTAGGCGACTGAGGGGAAAGGCAGAGCATTATTTTGGTGATTCCTAGGACTGACACTCTCACCCCCCGAATCCTCCATACCCGTTCGCAAAGGTGATATCCCTGAGACCATAGTCTACGTCCAGTGCGGGTGTACCGCTCCCACTACCATCAATGCCAACGCGACCATCACAGTGCCTGCCGGAGATTTTGGGATTCAGTCTACGTC
The DNA here is from genome assembly GCA_030267625.1 of Triparma retinervis. Taxonomy (NCBI): domain Eukaryota; class Bolidophyceae; order Parmales; family Triparmaceae; genus Triparma; species Triparma retinervis. The sequence goes on from BRXZ01001360.1 coordinate 20,058, forward strand.
CCACATTCCCTACGTCCACTACTTGGGTTTGCTTGACCAGATGGTGTTGGAAATCGAATTCTCTTCCTCTCTCTACCCCTACACTTTCACTGACAACTGCCACAAGGATAACGTTGAAAGGTGAGAATGGGATGGTGAATTTTTGACGAATGGGTGCAGCGACGATTTCCCAAACTCGAACATTTCCGGATATAAATCCTCAACGCAACCCCTTCGCGATTCGCTTTGCTCATCGCGCAGCGGCGTTACGAAGCAGCGCAAGCAGTCGGGAACGCCAGGTCTTCTTGGCCTCGACACTTCCGAAGACGGCGTCGAATTTGTCTTCCACGAGGGTTACAATCCCAAGGGTAACTTAACCAACCCCATCACCTGCACCGAGTGGCTCGAGAAAGACCTCGTTGCACAGACCGAATGGATTAAGTTCTTCGCCTTGCCCTTCAACAAAGAGAGGGAGGCCAACGAGATTTTCGATCAAATTAAGGGCACCATGGACTGCATCGGTGCAAACACCGACACCTTCTCGAGTCTATACAGTACCGACTACAAGGCCCTGACTGTGATGACGGCTGCTTACTCAGAGTGGAGTGAAGGATGGGTCGTGTCTGCAGGTGAGATTTTACAAAAATCACAGGATCACAAGAATTGGCGACACCTAAAGTTCGCCCCTAGATCCTTCTAACACGCAAGTGCAACCCCCTCCGCAGACTGCGAGGTGAAGGTGGACTGGTACTGCACCTTGTTTGAGGACCTTGGGGTGACCAAGGTTGGGAATGGTGCTGGATGGCAGGCCATGAACGATACTGAATTTGCA
>BRXZ01001394.1:4040-22167 GCA_030267625.1 Triparma retinervis
ACAACAAGGCAACCCTTTGAAAAAAGAGAGTAAGGAACCAGCGTCGGTTGACCCACGAGTAACGCCCCCGGTGTTTTGGTACCCTTTCGGGACCCCTTCGGCGTAACGCCGATCCAATTTCAAGTTTGTCTCAGATCCAAGGCACAAGATAGATGAGGCACACCACAAACAAAGTGAAATGTTTAAAAGTTCAAGTGTAAATATGCAATCGTTGGCTCGTCGTTTCCCTTTCTAGTGGTTTTCGTTAGTGCCCTCTTTATTCCCCTTTCTGGTGGTTTTTGTTAGTGCCCGCGCTGAAGAGCGAGATCAACGAGGTTGTCGGAGTTGACCAGGACGACATGATCGTCAAGCTGATCTGCCAAAATGTAGAAGGAGTCAATAGAATTATCGCCGTCCGACGTCAGATACACGTGAGTCACGGTGCCTTTCTCCAAGTTGTTGATATTCTTTGCCATATTCTCGACACTCAAAGCTTGGTGCGAGCTGCCGTCGATGCCTCTCCATTCCCTCGGCTTGAAGAGAACGACGTTCTCTCCGATGATTTTGTACTCTTGCCTCCCAAATATGAAGGGCATGGGGATGGGGTAAGGGACGTTCGTGAGGAAGAATCCGCGAGCGCCCTCAACGGAGGTGAACATTGGGAAGTAATCCGACAGGGCCTTCTTCCACCCGTAGAACCACTCCCAGTGCACGGACGTTCTGCAGCTCAAGAGTTTGAAGTCCTCTTCCATCAACTCGACGTACTTCTTGCGGTTCTCGTCGTCCATCATGCCTGGATACGAATACAGGTCGCCAGAAGGGGGCAGCATGAATGTATCAGACTTGGTCGTTTGAGCGAGGTCAATGAAGAACTGCATCATATCGGGGGCTGAGTAGAGGAGATGGGGCGACATTGTCCAGGTGAACGGGGGGCACTCCTTGTTGCGGCACTGCGCCAGCCTGGCGAGGGCCCACGGAAGGTTCCTGCCCTTGACTATGCTCAAATTATCACCGTCGCCGACCACCAAAGAAACGAAAGTTTTCTCCTTGTCGTAAGTGACTTGGGGCGGCGGGGGGAGATCTAAGAGAGTGGGGATGATGCGACGATGTCGACGAAGCGGAGTTAGACACGTTAAAAAGGGTTGGACCCAAACACAGCGTATCAGTCTCCCGTTCGCTCTCCCCTATTCCTCACCGATGGGCTCTGTGATGGCAGGCTTGGAGCTCAAGAAGCCCAAGTTGTTGCTTCCCGCGGAAGCGATCTGGCCCATGTTGTGTTCCCTGTTGCAGTTCGTCTCCGCCTCGAACAAGCTCCCGCCGAGATTCTGGGAATTGTCGTAGCCCCAAACGGCAAGGGGTTTTGGCCAAATATCAGACTTCGCCATCTTACTCATTAGCCTGTACTCCTTTGTGCCAGGAATGCAGCCGTCGACGAGGAAGAACGTGAAGAGCTTCATTTTTACAATGTAGTCGACCAAAGATGCGTCCATTTCGTTGGTGATGCGGGGGTGGAGGTTGGGTAGGTTATTTTTGTTCTCGTAGCCTGGGTTCAACTTGGCCAGCCCAGTCGTCGCATTCGCGTAGTTTTCGAACAGGAACTCCGTAGCTTCCAAGGGTGTAAAGTCTGCCCAATCTACTCCAATTTCGTACGCTTTGCTCAGGGTGGAGAAGTCGACCAACTCCGCGAGATCTGGATCGGAGGTGTCGATTGGGATCGAGTCGGTCACGGCTGCCAAGGTGACGATTTCGGGAAGCAACTCTTTGTCGCGCTCCATGTCAAAGGAGATATAACTGTTGAAACTCCCCAAGCACGCGTCCAGCAGCTCCTCTCCGCCCTTCTTGTTCTTCGCAGGAGCCATCCCCTCGATTATAGCAAGCCACATGTCGTCGTACAGGTCCTTGTTCGTCCAAACGCCTCCCTCAAAGCCCTCAACAGAGACATCGTCGCGAGAGAAAAGGCCAATGCAGGTTTGCGCGGCTACCTTATAACCTTGGTGGGGTGGTGCGGGGCGAGGGTGGGGTGGTGCGGGGCGGGGGCGGGGTGGTGCGGGGCGTGGGTGGGGGATTAGCATTTACCACGGTCCACTTGGTGCTGTCTCGCGATGAATTGGAGAAAACATGGAACACTCACCAAGACCCATGCCTCCGTAGTTTTCCAAATAGACGGGGGAATTGCTCGTCGGAAAGGGGATCGTCTGAGCAGCGCCGTTGCCGCCAAGTTCTGCCAAGAGGGACATTTTTTACAATTTTTTGTCATTCCTTCGAATTCTTCTTTCTTTCCTACTTTTCAGCGCAAAACAACTGTGAAACGAGCGGATCGTATAGTTTGAATCCACTCACAAGCACAACAAACTAAGTTCCGTCATGTTCAGACTTTTGCATTCTTCTCGTACCACCAAAGCCTCTCTGGCCTCAATTGTGAGGAGAACCGTTCCTGGAGCTTCCGCAAATGTCGCTAGAAATGTGCAATCCCGTTCGATAAGCAAAGTTATTACTCTTACGGATGAATCTGTGGACAAATTCAAGGGAGGAAATGATCGCGCGGTCCTCTATTACACCGCTACATGGTGTCCTCCCTGCAAGGTTATCAAACCCATTTATGAGGAGTTGAGTGAAAGCTATGAGAAGGTTGCGTTCGGGAAAGTGGACGTCGACGATTGCCCTGATGCGGCTGCAGGTGCTAATATTCGGTCTGTGCCTACGTTTGTGTTTGTCAAGGACGGTAAACCTGTGCGTGAGTTTGCCGGTGCTGACAAGAAGATGTTGGAGGGTGAGTGAAGTAGGACCCTTTGAAAGTCCTGAAGGAGCGATGAGCGAAGTGAATCGCGAAGGTTATGTTAGTTCGTCGTCGTAATGGTGCTCCTCGCTTCACTCGTGCGTTGGAATGGTGGTCCTCACTTTGCTCGTCGCGAGGAAGGGATCTCAAAAAAGGAGGGGCGCAACCCAACCGCCGGCTAATCTCTTCGCTCCTTCGCTCTCCGCCTCTTTTCGCAGATGGTCTGAGCGAGCTGTCTGACATGTAATATGTGAACATTGCGGCGGTCAAATAAAGAATTCACCTAGTCATAGCTCATTGATTGATTCTCTCTCTACAAGTAAGCTTTGTTCTATTATTTCTATTGCACCGTATGTATGTAACGCATGGTTTGGTGAATATGGCTCTCCCCCGAAAGTCAAGTCCTCCCTCCCCGTAGTCCACACCACAATGTTTTTTGTATATGTTTTTCTTTTCGGGTCTGCACACTCCTCCTCCTCCTCCCCACTAATCCGTGAGGTTGCAGAGAGCGGCGACTCCATAGAGCACCCACGTGTCGGGTTCGACGTCGGTTGGCAATTCGACCGCGACCACGAAGTTGGTACTCATTCCTGTTGTGCTCAATACTCCCTGTCTTACGCTGGTCTTGTACACCGGGCAGGCGTAGTCGTGCTTGGCGCACTTGTGGTTGATGGCCGGCTGGAAGTGAATCATGGGTAGGAGCTGGAACATGACGCCCTTGTCGCTCGGTGCGACCATCCACTTTTCATAGTCCCACTTTGCCCCCTCCAAATAGAGGCCGTGGACGTAAATGCCGTCCTCGGGACCCTCCTCAATGTCCTTGGGCTCCTCCCTCATTGGGCTGAACTTAAAGGACAAGGTGTCGATTGCGACCTGGTACTTCCTGGCATAAGTCTGAAGCGTCCCTGTCATGAAGCCTTGAGGGAAGAAGAAGACGGGAAGAGGGAAGCAGTCGGGCTGGCCGTTGAGCAGCCAACCGTGGAAGAAGTCGACCCTTATGATGAGGTCCTTCACCCAACTTCCCAAACTCTTGAGACTCGCAAAGGAGACCTTGGTGAAGTTGCCGGGAACCTGGTTCGTCATGAAGCTGCTGTACATACTGTCGAGCTCCGAGCTCATGACGATGAGGCCCTTGATGGCCTTCTTCATGTCCCTAAGCGCGGCGTTCATGGTCCTGATCAACCTGTTGAACTTGATCATCTCCTGCTGCAGGACAATGGCAAGACTGTTCAACAAACCATTCGGCTGAATGATGAAGGTGGTGTCGCCGGCCTCCTCCTCGTCCAGGATGCCAGGGACCTTCGCCTCGATGTCGTCGGCCATTTCAGTCACGATCTCGTCGCTGCTCTTTCCTCCTCCTCCTCCTCCCTCCCTGGGCTGCAGACTCAAAATAGTCTGCATGACGGTCAAACTCTCGCCTCTGTTGAAGGCGGTGTTTGCGTTCTCGTGCATTCCAAACACTTCGGGGTTGTCGGAATCGGGCAGGGACTCGAGGTAGGACTTGGTATCGGCTAGCTCGCCGATCTTGGGGGCGTAGTAGGTGCCACTGGCCGAGAACTTGTAGTCGTCGTCCAGTGTCTCCCTCCGAATGAATTTGGCCAGGATGCTCATCAAGCAGCGCCTGTCCCAGTCGTCAGTGACCCTTCCTCCGTAGTTAATGTGCCCAGTCACGAAGACGAGAGCGTCCCAAGGAATGACATCCATGGTGTCAAGGAACCTCCTCAAAATGGCAATACTCGTAACCAAGTCAGACTCGTCGAAGCCGTACCTGATGTTCCACCCAAGAGGGCCGAACTTCCTCCTCTCCTGGACGTTGGCGTGGAAAAATGACAACCCGCAGATGAGCTTCTTCCAGGGATTCTTCATGGCGCAAGTGTCCCAGTCCTCCTCCTTGACCAATGTGTTGAAGACGCCCTTAACGTTGGCCTTGACACCCTTGGGCGGCTCGTTCGTCATCTTCACTCCACTCTGAAGCACGCTCACCGGGAAGTAGCTCGCGGGGCTACTGGTGAGGAAAAGCCTAAAGTTGGGGTGGTTCTTCTCCTCGTTATCCTTGAGATCAAAGACGAGCTGCTCCAAGTCTCCCATCCAGCTCTTTGCCAACATACAATTCTGGAGCAGCACCCAGTTGCCGTTCTTGCACCCGTCCTGGACGAGGCTCTTTGCGTACTCTCCCTGGCCCTGGCCCAAACTGACAAGCGCCAGCGTGTCGGCGTAGCCCTGCTCCTTTGCAAACCTCAAGAGCGTCCCAGTTGGGTCCGCTCCCTTGCTCAAAATGAAGATGCAAGGCGTGCTATTCGTCAAGTCCCTCGCGACCCCGGCCATGGTGGCCTGAGGAGCGACACTGAACTTCTTTCCGATTTGCTCGGCAACGTACTGCTGCATGGAGCCGAGGAGCTTGTCCTCCTTGAGGCACTTGAGCAAAATAAGCTTCTTGAAAGAATTCAGGGACTCCTCGAGCTTCTCGCTGGGGAGAGGCGCGTGGTAGGGATCATCGTTGTCCTTCCAGGCGCACCACTTGTCCCAGTCGCCCAGGATGCTGTCAACGAGCCCACTGAAGGGCAAGCACTCGTTCTCGGTCCCCTCGAAGTCCGTAATTCTCGTCTGCGCGGCGTACAAGAGGTCCCACTGCTGCTCGCTGATGTTGGCGGGGTCGGGGTTCTTTGCCTGCTCGGTCCTGTCAACAACCCCGGCGCCGCGCATAAAGAGCCCCCACTCGTCAGCAGCGATGTCGCCCTTGTGCTTCAGGATGGCAAAGCAGATGAGAGCACTGAAGAGAAGCTTGTGCCTCTCGAAAAGTCCCCTACAAATGTTGGCGTATATGGTGTAGGTGGCATAGCTGATCAAGTTTTCCAGCCTAACCTCGATGTCGTCGTCCTTTTCACTCTCCACAATGCACTTGTTGAAGAGGTTCTGGAAGTAGTCCAAAGAGTACTGGTACATTGGGTCGATGTTGGCCATGTCGGCAATGACGAAGTACACGATGCTTCCCCTCGTGGCAGCCCTCCTATAAGACTCCCTAGCCTCGTTGATAGTCTTGTTAGTGACTTCACTCTCTTCGACCCGCTTCTTGATGATATTACTCGTCACCTTGGAATTTCCGAGGGTCTCGATGAGCTCCTCGTCGTCGAGGATGTTGCCCGTCGAAGAGCTCAACTTGTGCAAGATCTGGGCCTCGAGGTCGGCAAGCATCTTCTTGTCATTGGCCATACTAATGAGAAGCTCAACCTTCTTCTTCTCGATGTCCTCCCTCTCCAACTTCACGACATCGCCGAGGAGCTGGTCCTCCAAACCGTCCATAGTCACGGTGAAGTTAATTACTGTCACCTTGATGCAGATCTCGGGAAGGTAGTGGGGGTTAGGAAGCTTGGACGTCATGAAGAGCTTGAATGCGTCGTCATAATCCACGTCGCTGTCTCCAAGCCTGATGAGCGTCCTCGTGCCCTGTTTGTAGATAGCACGCTGAAGGATAGGCTCGAGGGCAGGCTCGATGGCCTCTCTGCAGTCCTCGATCAGCAAAGGGTTTCCGTTCCTGATGCAGAACTCAAGGTGCCTGAGCAGATCCTTGTTACTCATCGTCGTCATCCTGATACCGTCCTTCTCGAAAAGCTTCTTGATCCACTTGTTCGCCTGGCCCTGGGGGTCAATCATCAGAGGCCAACGCTTGGCCCTCGTGGCCAAGATGGCGCTATCCGATGACACCACGTCGGTGGGAAGGTTGGCATTCTGCCACTCCCTGATCTGCACAGGGTCGACCATGGTATTGGCAACTGTGAAGTTCTCGCCCATGGGAATCCTATTCTCGCGCGTGGCCGTGATCCAGTGGTCAACGAGCTCGACACGAAACTTTCCGGTAAAAGGCCCATAGTAGGAAACTGCAGCGCAAGCCAAGAAGGTGTCGCCAATCAGCAACGTCCTCTGCTCTCCAAGAGTCACGACGCTCTCCCTCCAACGCACTCCCTCGTCTGCCAACCCGCCAGTCAGCTTCTCGGCGCGAATCAACCTGTTGGCGGTCAAGTCACTCTGGTTCTTGAGGTCGTCCTTCTCGGCAACCGTCTCGTTACAGAGTTTCTCGAGGGACTCTACCCTGTCCACCACGGCCTTGAGCGCTGCCTGCTTCTCAGTAAGTGTCGCCATAGCCACAGCCATCTTCTCTTCCATCTCCTTGACCAACAACTTCTTGGGCTCAACGTCCTTTGCAACGTCAGCGTACACGCTCATGGCGTGGCACCACATGCACAAACCAGTTGCAGCCTTAGACACCTTAGAAACCCTCTCAACTTGCATGTCGTCGAGAACGAGGACCTTCCTCAGCTTCACCAAAAACTTCTGTGGGATGTTGTCCTTGTCGTACGTTTTCAGGTTCTTAAGGAACTCGCCGTTTGCAAGAATTTTCTTGGCTCCGTCCCAGTCCGGCTTAACGTCGAACATAATGCAGATGCCGTCCATAACTGTCTTGACAGCTGGAGGAGGGTTGGTGAAGTTCTTTACCTCGGAGATGTCTCCCTTTGTAAGACTGTCGAGAGCCTTCACGGCGTTATTAAGAGCCGGAAGCGCCTTGTCGAGTCCTGCCTGGGCGTCGTCCTTGATCACCTTCACCTCGGCGGCCTGCTTGCTGACGATCGCCTCCTCAGCGCCGACCTTCTCCTTGGTAGTGTTGGCCTCCTTGGTATCGATGGCCACCTGCTTCAAGAGCTTCTCAGCGGCGGTAGTCTTCTCCTCCAAGACGGGGGCGAGAGCTTCCAGGTCGGACTTGAGGCCATTAACAAGACTGTTTGTCTCGTCGAGCTTGGCGACTCCAATCTCCATCCTCTCCTTCTTCTCGTCCACCTCGGCCTGGTTAATGGCAAGCATTTCGGTGAAGAGGGCGATCAAATCAAGGTATGACTTAGGAGTCGTGTAGACCATTCGTCGCAACTCAGCGAAAAAACGATCAGAGAAAACTCTGACAGACGAGTGCACAGTGCTGCACATTGTGATGAGACCGTCCTTGACCTCCTCCATGCCGTCGGGCATTTCCATATCAACGAGAAGGTGAGAGGCCACAGAGACCAAAGCGGCGGCAGGCCAAGGGTGGAACCAGTCAATTGTTGTGCAGTTGATGAGACTTGGAAAGTTCCTGCACCGCACGCGCAGGGCATCTCCAACGGGACTCATCCCAAGCACGATGTGCAAGTTCTCCCTGACGAGCTGAACAAATGTGAGGAAGCAGTTCTCCCTGTTTTCGATGATTCCCATTTCCTTGCAGATCGGGACCATGTCGTTGCAGATCTTGTCCATCTCATCTTGAGGGTAGAGGTTAGGGACCTCTCCTGCGTTGAGAATGTTGTTGATGTCCTCCAACATAGTTTCGTCGACAATCTGGGTGTCGGTGAAGATCCAGGTGGTAGGCTTCCTCTCGACTCCTGCCAAGTTCATGAAGATCTTGATGTCCTCCCTAAACTCCATGATTCCGTAGCCCCTGGAAATCTCAATCTGCTTGCATTGGTAACCGGCAATGAAGGATGCGACCCTAGCCGTGCTCTGCTTTCCACTTCCGCCGACTCCGACGAGCATCGCATTGCCCCTAGGCTGTTTGAGGATCCTGCTGAGCCTGCAAACATGCTCGATGGCATCAGTGAAGAAGACAAGGTTCATGGCGGTTGGGTAGGTGGCGTTGTAGTCCTCCAGGCCATCCTCAAGGACCTTGCCCAACTTCTTCTGGTCCTTGGACCTCTCGTAGGGCCTCTTATCATCTCCGGGGCGGAGGAAGTCGCAGAAGACGTCGATGCCGTTTTCGAACATGGCCTCGACGTCGGTGCTCACCCTCAAGTGCCTGCTAAGCAGCTCGACAGTCTTCGACTTAAACCAGTCCTGGTCTCCGGTGTCGATTAGACGATCGTAGAACACACGGCTAGTCTCGTGGGCCCACAAGCCGGTGAAGGTGTCAGCATCCGGGCACTTGGCCTTGGAAATCATGAGGATTCCCTGGAAAACCTTTGAGATGTCGCGAAGGTTGAATGTGTAGTGGAACCTCGCGGGAGTAGGGAGAAGATCCTCTGAAATCTTCTCATACATCTCGATTGTTGCACTCACGGCGCCCTTGGCAAGATCGACGACGCTCTTGTCAAATTTCTTCACGTGGGCCGTGAGGATCGACTGGAAAATGAGTTCGAGAGCAGCATTGGAGGCGGGAGGGAAGCACAACACGTTGTGGTGGCGGGTGAAGCGAGGAGTAACCTCGCTCCTTCCTCCACCTGGAGGCGCGGCGCAGGAGAACAGCAGGCTGTCCTCGACGTCCTTCCAGAAGAGTTTGTCGCGGTCGTAAAATCCCTTGTGGTCAAGGTACTGTCTAAGCAACTCAACAGGAGCCTGTGCGCCGTAAGTTTCGACAATGGGCATGTTGACATCGTCGACAAAGATAACCATCTTCCTGTTGGAAGGCGCTCCGAGGAGGTTCTTCCTCTTCTTCTCCATCTTCGCCTCGATGGAGCTCTGCACGACAAGGGAGCTCGTCTGGGCGGAGTAGTTGATGGGGATCGAGGTAATGCCCATTCCTCCGCTGCCATCGGCCTCCGCGAGGGGCTGGAGCTCCTTAAGCAATTTGGTGATAACAGTGGTCTTTCCTGTTCCGGTCACTCCGGTCACGAAGACGGGCTTGTTAATCTCGATCAAGCTCTTCATGACATAACTGAACCTAACAGTGTCAGACGTGGGCACGACCATGTCAAAGTACGACATTTCTTCAACGTGCTCAAAGGCAGGCACGATGGTCTTCCAGTTCTTGAACTCGTTGTCGCTGAGATCGACAAAATAGTCGTAGACCATGTCGGCGGGAGGGAGCTTACAATCAAGTCCATTCTCGTCGAAGCACTCCCTGATGAAGTAGTCGAACTTCTGCCAGTACTCTGCGCCGATTGACACACCAAAGCTCCAAATCATAGAGAAAGCAAAAACCTTCTCGGCCTTGGCAATAAGGGTTGCCTCCTCCTCCTTCCACAAGGTGTCCTCTCCTTCTTCGTTCTTGGCCCCCTTGGAGGGGACGAAAAGGGTCTCGAAGAGCTTGGTCATTGAGGTGACAAGCTGAATGTCGACACAACCCACAGGCTCCTTGCAGTTCTTCCTCTGGAACTTCAAAACAATAGGGACGAACTTTTCAATGAGACCGTAAAGGTGAGTCCTGACCTTCTCGGGCATGCCAGCGGGGGCCGCAGCTATGGGGCCCCAGAGCCAAGACTTCACATAAGGCATGTAGCCAAGATCGGAAGGAGTCATGTAAACCACTCCGATGCGGGAGACAGTAGCAGGGGAAGCCGTAGAAAGGTCCATGACCTCGAAGAGACATTTCATCTCCTGCTTCAGCTTGATGCGCTCTCCATTTGCAAGGCAAAGTGTCATGTTGTCGTCCAAGACGGTGTTCATGTTCTCAATCCAAAGGGCATCAATAGGACCGTCGAAGACAGTCCACTTGCGATCGGGGCTCGTCTCGCCGACGCAACGGCGCATAATAGTGGAGGCGAGGCCATCGTGCCACTCCTGAGTCAGATCATTGAACTCCCCGTAAAGTTCTCCCATGGTAATACACTTTGGGTTGAGGATCTGGTAAACAACCTTGTCGAAGAGCGGATTTTTGCTGCCCTGCTCGCGCAGGGAGGTCATAATGTTGGCCAGGATCCTGTAGCAAGAAGTCTTGCCGGAGCCAGTAGGTCCAACCAGAGTGGCACCGAAGCGAATGTTGAAAATATCAAACATCTGGATGATCTTGTTCTGAAACTTCTCGACGTGCTGAAGGCCGGCCTTGGTGAGCTCCTCCGTCATCGAAACGGCGAACTCTCCGTAGTCGTTGTCGGGGATTGAGACTCCAGGGAAAAGATCGAGAACGATGGCGCCAAAGAGCGGAAGGTCGTCAGCGAGGAACTTGGGAACATTGGAATCACGAAGAGCGCGGATCAACACGAGGTCCTCTGAAAGATCGGGGTTTCCACGCTTCAAGCCTCCAGCCATGACGAGCACAGACTTCACCGCGCGAAGGCCGTAGTCGTAGTGGGGCTGCTGAGAAAGCTGCTCGGAGCACAAAATGTAGAGCTTGCACATCTTCCTGGAGAGGGTCTTGGCATCGCCGAAACCTTCGGCGAAAAGCATGATCTCGGCAATGAGAGCGTAGTTCGGGACCATCATGGAAACAGGGCGGAAGCAGACCTGAAGGTTGTCGGGGAGTTCCGTGCGCCCGGCGTAACCAGGGTTCATGGTGATGATAACGTGGTGGTCCTTGAGGGCAATCTGGACTCCCATGAAGTTGATACTGCTCTTTTTGGCGATACGACCCTCACGGAGCACAACCATTTGCTGAGCAACGACCGAAAGCACCTCAATGTCGATTCTATTGAACTCATCCAAACACGTCCAGCCACCAGACTGGGCAAGTCCTCTGAACAACTTCCCCATCATTTTGTAATCTATTTGATCGGAGCAATTGAACACGACGCAGTTGATAGCGAGCGCCTTAGCGAGATCTTTGCTGCTCTCTGTCTTTCCGGTTCCCGCAGGTCCAGCAGGGGCAGCCCCAAGCTTGAGGCCATAAGAGCCTGTAAGGGTCAACCAGCAACGATCAGTGAGAGGAGTGATGACAAGACGCGAGGTTGCTCCCATGTACTCGTAGCCGTAGAAGAGGACGGCGTCGGAGTGGTTGACGACGGGGGACACCTTCTCCTGCTCAACGACCCAATAGTACCTCAGCTGAACCTGCCAGGTGAAGTCGGACTTCTCAGTAACTTCCTTCTCAATCATGTCGTCAATTATGTCACGGGCGTGTACGTCCGTGGTAACAAGAGCGACGATCGTCTTCCTTTCTAGCTTGGTCAAATCGCCACGGATCTTTATGATGAGGTCGTTCAAATCAAGCTTGTACTGGACACTCCAATCAGCCATTCCCTGCTTAGGGTCGTCGGCGGCAAGGGCCTTCTCAGTATCACGAGCCCAGGTCATTTGGGCAACTGTGGCGACAACCTGGCCGGGGTGGTGGAGTATCCACTCCTTACGCTCCCTGTTGTCGTAGTCAATCAGACCGGCCTTCATGAGCTCGTGGAGGCGGGACTTCATCCTATTCTCGACATCTGTCAGCCAGTCCTCGACACTTCCGCGCGCACGCAAATTCGTGCCGAGGTCGACCCTCTCGTTTTCCTGTGAGAACATGGCGAGGATGTCCGCGGCGTTGCTCCCTGTTCCAAATTCGAGAGAAACGATGTTGTCGAAGCACTTTCGGAGATGGGGCTGAACGGCGTGAGGGTCCTTCGCTTGGGAAAGAATCTCGAGGAGCTCGTCGTTGGAGAGGAAGTAGAAACGAGGGAAGGCAGCTCGCTTCGTCTCGAGGTACTCCTCGAGACTCTTTTGGATTTTGTCGAGGTTGGTGTTGTGGGAGACGAAAGTGTCCTTGCGGTCCTTGTATGTACCGGCCAGGAGCGCATTGGCGTCGTCAAAAGTCATCTTCATGATGCTCTTCCACGACTTGTCCACGGCCTGGAATTTCTTGGCAGCCTCGGGCAACTGCTTGACAATGTCAGGGGAGGAAAAGATGGTCTCAAGGTACATCCAGGTGCGCTGGCAAGCCAGCCACTCGTCCAAAGTTTCTTGAAAAATCATGAGCTTGGACCTCCACTCGTCAACCTTTTCCCTGATGCCTCCGACGTAGCGGGAGCCCAAGACGGTGTTGATGGTAACAAGGGAGTCATCGAGATCGGCGATGATTTCAGAAGTGTCGCCGAGGATGTACATGTCCTTGGCATCCTTGTAGCTCTTCACGTCAAACTCCTTCTCCTTCCACATCCCTTCCACCTTGGCTAACATACCCTCGAGGACGAACTCTTGCTGTGAGTTGGTGGCAACTTCGACAATGCGATCGACGTGTGCAGTAATATTCTCATCGAGGATTCTCTTGACCGTGAACTCCTTATCAATGCCGTTCTCGTCCCTAATGGTGATGCCAATGGCCTCGTGGATCTGGTCCCAGTGGCGATCCTGCAAGGTGGGATCGCGCAGATTGACGACAATGGGGAGAACCGGCTCGAAGGCATCCACGGTTTCCTTGAGCTTGGGGACGACAGGGTTCCCAGGTAGATTTCTCGAAGCCTTCTGCGTCAAGACTTTGAACCTCTGCATAGTCTTCTCGAGGTCTGGCATTTCCTCGAGGGGAGTCATGAGCCACTCACTGGTGAGCGAATTCCACTCCTGTACTCCCTTCCAAAGGTTAAGCTTTAGGGTGAGATCGGTGTTGACCTCGTCGAGGTCCTCAAACTCGGTCTGCGGTCGGCCGAGCACACCTTCATATTCCTGGAGCTTCTCCGAGCGCGCGCGGAGGGCTTGGAATTCCTCCAGCTGTTTCGTGAGGTAAGGCAAGGCCTTTTCGTCGGGGTGATCGTAATTGCTCAAGTCGGTAATTACGCCGTGGTCGAGGGCCTCGCGGAGAGAACGAATGTCATCAGTCAAGATAGGAACATCGGATGCGACCTTCTCAGCAAAGCGCTCGACATCCTCCTGCTCGCGGCCCTGGGCGACCTCGATGCCGTTCTCTAGGGCAGTCATGTGATTCCCGAGCACGATCATGTGCACATTCTCCTCGTCAGGTATCTGCCACGACATCTCCTTCATTAAGGCTGCCATCTCTGTGATGTGAGTCTGAGTCGCCTTGTAAGCGTCGAGCTTCTCCTGGGACTCAAGCACCGTGCTCTTCTTCTCAACGAATTTCTCGACGTTGTTGGGGTTGGACGTCACGATGGGCACGACCTTTTCGAGCACGTCGAGGATCTCGCAGGAACGATCGTTCATTATCTGTGGCAGGAGGGCCTGCAAGGCGTTCATCATCTGGACAGGAGAAGGCATCAGCTTCTGCTTAAGGTCATCTGAGTTGACAGTGAAGATGCCAACGTCAGCCACGTAGGGGATGGTGTTAAAGCTGTCGCGCTGCCCCTTGTACTTGTTGATGTCCTTCTTGAAAACTTCGAGGTCAATGGTGCCGTTGAACTTATTCGTGAGGTCCTCCACCTCGCTCTTGTTGTTGAAGTAAACGTCCTTGAACTGGGCAAATACCTCGGTATACTTGGTGACTTCGTTGAAGGCCGACGCGAGATTCTCGTAGATCTTTTCGGTCGTGGAGGTGAAGTTATCGTCGGCGTTGACAATGTCCTGAACGGGTACCTCCTCCCTTCCGGTCTCTTCTGCCTCATCGGTCTCCTCCATGATGTACACTTGGAGCTCCTCGTGGGAAAAGACGCGCTCGGGGATCCCGATGACTCGCAGAGACTGGAAAATGACCTGCAGGGGGTGGGGGGGGGAGGGGGGGAGTGGGGGGGGTTAGTTTTGTGAAATGTCGTGCTTCTTCCTTCTCGCTAATTCTCACCTGCTCAATGCCAGCCTTGATCTTGTCTTCGGAGGGAGAAACTGTAACACGGCCGTCGGAAGCGAAGGAGACGTCGAGCTTGAGCAACGGAGGGGGGGCCTTGGCGACGCCAACAACGATCTCGTTCAGCTCCTCTTCAAGGGCCTCCTGCGACAAGCGACGAGCGAAGCGGTGACCGAAAGGAATTTGTGTTAGTGTTAGTGTTATCGTTAGAGCTAGCGCTAGAGTTAGAGTTAGCGTCGGCCTTAGTCTTTGCCTACCTTGCTCAAGAAAATCTTGGGGTCTACAATGGGAGGCCCAGCCATGGAGGCAACAGCTGAGCTAACAGACTCCAGCGCCATGTCGTGCAAAGTGTCGACGACGAGAAAGTCCGTGAGCTTGAGGAATTTGGTGAGCTTCCTGCACTCGCTCCTCAGGGAGGCGCGCTCCATGAAGGTCATCTTGTGGTCGGCGACGATGGTATTGGCCTTCAAGAATTCGTCGACAATCTCGTCGCACGCGGATCTCACACTGTTGTGTATTTTGATGGAGAAATTGGAAAGCTCCTCCGTGAGATTTGACTGAAGATGCTTCTGGGATTCAATGAATTCGGCGAGGGTCTGGGTCCTCTCAGTCTTGACCTCGATCAACCTCAGTTTGTTGACTTCGGCGCAGAGGTTCTTGATGGTCATAAGGGCGTCACGGAGGGCGGGGATAAATATGAAGAGGTTGGAGCTGAGGGCGTCGCGAGCCGCAGCCAGGTGCTGCCCCTTGACATTGGACTTCCACACGGTGAAGGATTTCCACGACCGGTACTTGGAGAAGAAGGGAATGTCCCTCATTTTGTTGAAGAGGGAGTACTCCCTCTCCCACTGGTCGAGGGGGGTGAACTCCGAGTCGACACCGTGAAAGTGGGTAATCCCGGCACGGGAGAGCGTGTAATATTCAGCGGCCTTGGTTGCGGAGTGGTCGACAATCTCGAGGTCGTAGGCGGAACGGTTGGAGGAAGACGTATGCTGCAGGTATAGGAAGTTGCCGTCGGATTCCAGGAAATCGTTGAGCTGTTTGGCGGTCATGTGCAGGGACCCCATAAAGGAGGTCGAGATCTCCTGGGAAAGTTGGGACCTGTCATCGTCAATTGAAGTCAGGCGGTGAGGGGGGGGGGAGGGGAGCCCGGAGGAAGGGTCCTCGATGCGCGGATCGACGGTATTGAGGGTCGAAGCAGCCCTAGTGCTCGCCTTGTTGTCAAACTTTCGCTTCAGGAGGGGGTGGCGATTGGGGGATCCTGAGGGGGGAAGGAGGGAGGAGGTAGATGCGGACGTAGAGAGGAGGGAAGATGTCGCGGCGCCAGTCGCCGACGGCTTCTTCGAGGTCTTCTGGAGCCTAGGTCTGAGGGATTTTGTTGTGCTCGAGAGAGAGGAAGTTGTTGTGTTTTTCAAACTCTTCCCGGGGGCGTAGTTGGCAGCGTTGGGGGAAGACGCTGCCAAAGACGTCCTGGTTAAGGGGGGGGGAGAGAATTGGTGGGCGGAGGGGAGAGGAGGGTTAGATTTCACTAATCAAGCAACGACTTATTGAAAAAGGCGAAGGAGACCATAGGCTGAAACCTGCTGGGCAGCGAAGATGGGGGGGGCGGGGTGGGGTGGGGAGGGGGGTAGAGAACTTACGTGCTGCTAGAAGCAACTAGCCTCTTCGAAAAGGCGTCCATTGCTTGGGACAATGTCCAACTGTGACTTTGCCCGTCGTTGCGAGTTGGGATGGTTAACAGTGTTTCGAGGGTTGCCATTTTTACCTCAATCTGTCGGACCCCACAGCTAGTAAGAGTCCGAATTTTACGTACCGGTAGATAGACGGCAGCGCAAACCCAAGAGTGAGGCACAAGGTCTTTACCGAAAGTCGACTTTGGCATCAACTGCCCACCCCCAACAGCCCGAAGGTCGACTGGTGCTTGGGCCCTGTGTGAGCTTAGTTGGTAGTTTACTGCGTTGTGCTGTTCGGCGATGGAGGTTTCAAAGAGCATGAGCGCCCTGGACATGAAGAAGAGTGGCAAGAATAGGATGCACAGTGGCAAGAAGCTGGCCCCTTTATCAGGAGCCGAGCCTGCAAAGAGGTTCACAAAGAAGGAGCTGGTGGAGGCCTGCAGGAAGAACGGGCCGGGGACGGACCAGGCCGCCATACTCCTAAGGAGGAAGATGAGGCTGAACAACGTGACTCCCGGGGTGAGGGCTGAGGACCCAGACGTGGGGAGCCAGGTCGTTGTGATGGACAATGGGGTCAAGACCAACGCCAAAAAGCTCAACGACGAGAACGATAGGCGCGCCAAGCTTCGGTCGAAGCTGGTCAAGCTGAACGATGAGCTGGTCGACATTGAGAGGAACGACAACGGCCTGAATGAAATGATCACCGGCACGAATCCCGAGTCTGCCCGCATCCGCGAGCTCATCAAGGAGATCGAGAAGGTCAACATGGCGACCGAGAAGAAGCTGCACTACAGGCTCCAGCTGCAGCACATGCAGGCCAGGCTCAAGATGAACAGCGTGACCCTCGACGCCCACCTGAACGCCATGGAGGACACCCACGCGGGGGCGGAGAAGGAGCTCCTGCACTGCGAGAACTTGATGAGGGAGGTGGAGGCCGACAGGACGAAGGCTGCGAGGGACTATGAGGCCACCCTGGCCAGCGTCACTATCGAGAGGCAGGACAGGGAGAGGATCCTGAAGAGCAAGAAGAATGAGGAGAAGAACGCCAAGAAGATGGAGTCGTGGAGGAAGAAGACTGAAATAAAGCAGATGGAGCTCGCGCAGAAGCAGAGGGGCGACATGAACGAGGAGGCCGAGGACCAGCTCCGCAGGGATCACAGGAGGACGGAGGCGGAGAAGGACTATAACGCCCAAAGGAACGGGGAGGCCCTCGCCATGATGCTAGAGCTCGAGAAGGGCTTCGAGGAGGTCAACAAGGCGACAGGGGTGAGCAGCCTAGCCGAGATGGTGAACAAGTTTGCGAACCACCAGAAGCACAAGGACAACTTGACCCAGGAGAACAAGGAGGCGGGGGAGAGGCTCCAGGCCGTAAAGAAGGCCTTCCAGGAGGCTACAGAAAAGTTCAATGAGATTAAGGAGGTTGGGTTCGGCGATACTGAGATGGATAGGGAGGTCAGGAATATGATCGAGTCTAAGGTCCTCGACGAGAAGACCGAGGGCAAGGTCGTCCGGGCCACCTACGAGAGGCTCAAGAAGGTCCTGGTGGACCTCAGGCAGGGGGGCATGGGCCTCTACCAGAGGCTCGTCCCCTACCACCACGAGATGGGGCTGGGGGAGCTACCGGAGCTCGACCATAGGGCCAACATCAGCGCCATCGACGCGGCCCTAGACACGGTGAAGATGCTAAACGTTACGGAGGCGGTGCTGCAGAAGATGCAGGACCACCTGAGCACGGAGGGGAGCCCCTCGAAGTTCAGCATGGCGGAGAACGAGGAGGGATCGGAGGAGAAGTTCGACGATTCTAAGGAGTTCGACGCGAACGAGGAGAACATCCCCAACTCTGGCCTCGGGGCCCTTAACTGCAGGATCAAGCCAGGCGCCCCAGGGGAGGAGGGGGGCGGAGGGGTGATGGAGAAGGACGACGAGACGTGGGGCGACGACTTCGACGAGCTCGCCAACGACGAGGAGGAGGACACGGGTGGCATAAACAGCAACTTTGTCCCCACCAGGCTGAAGGTGAAGAAGAGCTCCGCCACCCTCGCCGGGGACTCCCGCCGGGCGGCCGAGGCCATGGCGAAGAGGAACAAGTTCCAGGAGATGCTCGACGCGGCCGACGCCAAGGAGCGGGCCGACCTGACCTCCACCACTGCGAACATGAAGAAGCAGGCGGTGGCGAACGACAGGCTTAGCCAGCACCACCACCCGGTGGGACTGCCGATGAGCCTGACGGTCAGGGACGACGCGATGACGAAGGCGATGGTATTCATGACGGAGATGCCGCATCTGGAGTAGAGGACCGGGGCGGGGGGGGCGGGGGGGGGGGGG
>BRXZ01001401.1:0-10220 GCA_030267625.1 Triparma retinervis
AATGAATTCCGAAACCGAAATCCTAACGAATTCTCTTGCTCTTTCAACGTTGTGTTCGCTTGTCATTTCTACCCCCCGCTCGTCCAAACTCCCAGACTTTGCAAGATTGGAAGCGACTTCGCAAACTTGCATGTACTTTATCGCGCTCAGAGCTGCATTCTTTACCATGTCCTGGTGGGGATAGGAAAGGGGAAGGTCAACGTTGTTGGCAATCACCCCCACTCCGGCTCCACCTCCCATCCCCCCGAAGTTCATCCAGCCCCATCCAGAGCCTCCACCCCTCGCACCGAACTCCTCAACGATCTTTCTCCTTTCCTTCACCATCTCGGCCAGGGTCGAGGTGCTGAAGCTAAGACAACTCAAGTAATGCGGCAGCAAAACGTTGGGGTTCTCCTGCAACTGCTTTCCCACTTCGAGACCAAGGGTGAGGAAGTGCAGGCTCGTTTGATACTTCCCGTCGTTGACAACGGAATTAGCGGCAAATTCCCAGCTTCCAAGCTTGTACTTGGGCTGAACCATGAGTTCCCCGCTTGGGATATTTTCCATCTCCAACTTTGATTCCGGGTGCGTTTCCGACAGCGAAAGGAGAGACACCGGGGGTGGGGGAATGGCCTTCACCCTATACACGAGGCCGTGGGGCACCAGTAAGAACCCCCTCCAAAGCCCGCCAGGTTGAAGGTCATCATCCGAGATGGCCTGCATGTCAACAAACATATTGTCACCGTACTTTCCAATGTTCGCCTCGAAGAATCTACTCAACAGCACCTTGTTGCCCTCCTCATACCGACCCGTCGATACGTTGGGAAGAATTTTAGGGAACGCGACCTCACCGTAGAGACCTGATTCAACCTGCCTTCTGAACCACGGATACGGTAGGAGCTGAACTGACAGATGGACAACCCCCGGCTTGACGCCCTCGCATTGCCTCATGTACCTCACCGTGTTCCAGTCAAGATCAGTGTGGGAAAGGAGGAGGGAACTTTCAGGTATGCTGTCCAGGATGGCCTTTCCGTACGCAGAGTTGAACGAGGCATCGGACCTATCCGCGGAAGGGTAACGCAAGTAAAGAAGGAAGAAGATAGTCACAGCGGCCGTGACCCGCGGAGACAGCCGGGGAAAAGATTTGAGGGCCCACATTGTGCCAATACCACCATACATGCAGAGGAGCAAATTCGGTTGCATCCAAAAACGACTGTGAACAGCGTATGCCATGGGGTTAGCCAGGGGGAGATTGGAAAGGACAAAGTTCCAGAATAGGAGGTAGAAACTGAGTGTAGAGGAGAGGGCGACGTGGATTGTGCTTCCCCTCACTTCTTGGGCCCCTTTGGGCGAGGAGGGTTTGCCCTCGCGTGCTCTCTTTGACTTCACGCTCTTTTTCAAACTTGTTCCTCCCTTGTTCTTCTTGACGGCTCTCCGGTGCAACGACGCTTCTGATTGTTTGATTGTCCCTTCATGGTCATCATCGATCCAGCTGTCGTCCCAAGCTCCTCCATGGCTCGTCTTCCCACCAGAGAGTAGTTTCGAAGGTTGACGACCCAAGTTCGCAACTGAAATCCCGAGCAGAGACAGCGCAGCGAATACAGGAGTCACCTGGAAGGAGAAGTCCACGAACCAAATGTAGAGTCTCCTCAATGAACTTTCTGAGTTGTCGTCAAGTTTCCTTGGCGCGAGCTTCAAAGTTCCATACTCCTCTCGCAAGACATGCCTCTTGAAACCCTCAAATGTCGTTATGTCACCCCAACTGCCCTCCTTCACGTCGTAGCTAGAGTAAGGGAGGTAAAGATATGGGGAGAGACCGAGTATGAAGCATGCCGACAGCAGCGCAAATACCCTGACTGTCATCCTTTTGCGTCTCACAAGCTCTAAAGCAACCCAAGGGGCCAAGACGAAGATGAAGAGGACGGAGGTGTGCTGATTTGACAGGGATAGGCCACAGAAGAAGCTTCCAGCGTAGGCGCTCGAGACAAGCTCTGCATCGCTCCTCGCCAGACCGACCTTAACACTGTAAAAGAGCACAAAGGCAACAAGCAGGTTGTTGAGAGCAAAGACCTCAGCGCCGACGGAGTACTCCCACACGAGAGGACTAAAAGAGAACAGAAGAGAAGAGAGGCAGGCCGCGCACTCGTTCACCAAACCGTCAGCAGGGGATAGAGACGAGGCCATCAGGAAAGTAGATACTGTGATGAGATACGTGGTTGTGGCTCCCATGCAGCAACAGAGCGCATTGGCCAACACTGCGGGAGGACACCCCACCAAGTCTTTGGCGCTCATGACGGTGCCCATGCTCATTGTGAATAGGGGGTAGCCCGGGGGATGCGGGGTGCCCCCATGACAAGCCTCAGCGAGTAGCTCTCCAGCGTCCCCTCCCGGAACCCCCGGGAACATCGTATTGAGATATACCGCGAGGACCAGAACGGCCGGCAAATAAAGCATTTTGGGGTGTCCCATGCAAGCCCCAAAGTTGTGAGAATTTTAAATTTCAACTCAAAGCATATACGGACGGCTTCCCGGCAATATTTTGGTACCCCCGGAAGAGTTGCAGCATCGTATACATCAATTTAAAAAAAAATAGGACGAATCCCAGGCAAAAGCTGAGATCTTCAATCCCCCACCCCAACCCCCATGGACGACAGGAAAATTAGGCCGACTGGCAAGCCCCTGACGTTCAGAACTACCTTTAGGAACGCGGTGTACGAGGCTTTGAAGAGGAGAGGATGGAAGGAGACCGAGGGCGACGACTGGGATCTCCACTGGACTGAGAGAGAGTGGATGAGTGAGGTCTTTGACCAGGTGCATCTCAGCTCGTGGCAGAGGGTGAATCATTTTCGCAATCAGCGCGAATTGTGCAGGAAAGACCTCATGGTCAAGAACCTGAAGCGCCACAAGAGGCAGCTCCAGAAGGACAGCAACCAGGCCGAGGCCGAGGCCTTCAACTTTTGGCCTCTCACATACGTGCTTCCTGGCGACTATGCGCTTTTCGTGGAGGAGTTCAAGAGGAACCCTACGAGCCTGTGGATCATGAAGCCGGTAGGGAGGGCGCAGGGGAAGGGCATCTTCCTCTTCAAGCATCTGAAGGAGATTGCAAAGTGGAAGAGCGACAGCAGGTACAACACCGAGAACAATGACGCTGAGACTTACGTGGTTCAGAGGTACATTGCAAATCCCTACCTCGTCGCTGGGAGGAAGTTCGATATTCGAATGTACGCCCTCGTGACGAGCTATCAGCCGCTGACGGTGTGGCTGCACAGGAGTGGGTTCTGTAGGTTCTCGAGCACCAGGTACTCGTCATCTGCCAACACCATGGCGGATCACACGATGCACTTGACCAACGTGGCAATTCAGAAGAAAAGCGACTCGTACGACTCTGACACTGGGGGTAAGTGGGGCCTGAGGGATCTTAAGCTTTACCTCATGAGCAGGTACGGGCCCGCAATGGTCGACAAACTTTACTACGATATCCAAATGGTCGTGATGAGGAGCTTGTTCTCGGTCCAGAACGTCATGATGAACGACAAGCACTGCTTCGAGCTTTACGGCTTCGACATCCTTTTCGACGACTCTTTCAAAGTGTACGTCATTGAAGTCAATGCGAGCCCAAGCATGACCGCCAATACCAAGGAAGACATGGATTTGAAAGTCGAGCTGCTCTCGTCGGCCTTTGACATATTGGACTTGGAGGGGAATCTTCAGGGAAATGAGCTAAGAGTCGGCGGGTACGACCTCATTCACAAGGGCATTCCAATCAAGCAGAACGGGGCAAGCCAGTATTCGACCATGTTGGGATGCGACGTTCCCGTCGGCGACCAAGTAGCGAGAAGTACGGAAAAGTATGTGGGGAGCACGGTCAACGGGGGGCCGCCAGAGGCAGAGGTTGTCAAGGGGAAGGCGGGGAAGAAGGACGGAAGTGGAACCCGCGGAGGTTCCAACAGCCGAAGGAACAGTAAGGCCCCGGGGGCCACGTGACCGAAGTATCGATGCTAAAAAACAGCAAGCATTTGTAGTGTGACAGACCGGAACTACTCTAACTTTTGTCCCTCCCCTTCGCTCAACAGCTCTGTTCTTTCTTCAACTATTCCCGCATTCCCGCATTCTCCCCATTTTACCACATGCCGACCTCCTTCTTCTTGGCCACTTGCCTCCACTTCCTGAGCTCGTAAAAGTCGTCCTTGCTCATTTTAAACATTTCCCTGAAAAGGTCATCTGGGAGGTACTGCTCCCTCCTGTCAACCCTGATTCCCTTGGGGTAGGGGCCAGGGTACTTGAGCTCCTCTAGGCTGAAGTCCATCTGGATCAGGCAGGCGTCCCCATCGACCTCGTCCATGAGCGCGGCTCCAATGTCCTCCTCGTCTACTGTCTTGCCCCGGTAGGCCTTGGTCGTTGCCACGGGTTGATCTTCCCCTACCGTCAAGTCCTCGAAGGCGCCCTGGAGTTTGCTCTCTTCCTCCGTAGGCGGAGGAGGCGGTGTAGCCTCCTCCAGGGCCTTCTTTTCTGCTGCGACCCTCGCCGCTTCAACCCTCGCCGTCTCAGCCTCCTCAGCTACCTTGGCAGCCTCCGCCGCGGCGGCCTCATCTGCCTCCTTAGCCGCAATCTCCGCCGCAATCTTCGCTTCGGCCGCTACTTTTTTCGCCTTGGCCTCCTCCTCCGCTGCCGCCCTTGCCTCCACCTCTGCCACCCTGGCTCTCTCAGCCTCCTGGGCCTGGGCCTTCTCCTTGTTCTTGTAGGCAAGGCTAGACTCGAGCAAGGCAAGCGCCTTCTGCGAGGCTACGTGGTTCGGGTCGAGCTGGAGGACCTTTTTGAACTGCTCCACGGCAGCTTCGAGGTCGTTGTTTTTCAAGAACGCCACACCAAGATGGTAGCCCACCTCGATCTCCTGGGGCTTGATCCTGGTGGCATTCTCGAGGCAGGTGATGGCCTTGGCGAACCTCCCATTCTGGAGGTGGGTGAGTCCCATGGCAGCCCACGCGGAGAAGAACTCCGGGTCGACCTCGACGCAGTGCTGCGACGAGCGATCGAAGAGGATTGAAATGACAACCGAAGTGGTTGCGTTTAGTAGATAAATTAAGCGGTGAGCGAAGCGAGCTGCAGGAACGGTTGCATCGTTGTTGCAACTCTGTCTCAATGTTCGTCCATTCTCACCTCCATCTCGAGCATGCTCTCGGCCTTCTTCCCCGAGTGAAGCAGAGCGAGAGAGTGATTGAAGAGAACCCCGGCCGCCGGCTTGTCGGCGTCCCCGAGGGAGAGAGCCTTCTCGTACATTTCGCTCGCCTCGTGGTACCTTCCAGTGTTGAGAAGCGAGTCAGCCTTGAGGATCAAAGCGAGGGCGTAGACCTTCATGAGCTCGCTAGACTGCTTGCTTCCGTGCTTCATCGCACCGTCGAAGTCGCTCAGCGCATCATCAATCTTGTGCTGCTTGAGGTTGGCGAAACCCCTGTCGGCGTAGGCCCTGTACTCGTCAGGTTTGGCCTTGATGGCAGAATCCGCCACGACGACGGCCTCAGAGAAGCGGGACAGCGCGTTTAGCGTCTCAATCTTCCCACACATTGCGGAGTAAAATTCAGGTTGGGCAGCCAAACATTGGTCGAACGCAGCCAGGGCCTCCTCCATCCTTCCGACACCCTTCAAGGCAGTGGCCTTGTTGTGGATTGTGTCGACGTTGAGAGGCTGGACTTCAAGGGCAGCGTCGAACTGCTTCAGGGCGTCGGGGACCTTGCGCTGCTGCATATAAATTGCGCCCATGTTGTTGCAGACCTGAAACTTGAGCTCCGGGGAAGCCACACTAAAATCCACTGCCTCGTAGCTCTTCAACGCCCCGGAAAAGTCGCCGGCCCTAAACTGCTTGTTGGCAGCATCCGCCATCAGATTGGCCTTCAGCATCACGCTTCCTTTCTTGTTCGCTACAGCCTCCCCATTGTCAGGGTCCACCTTTAGCACCCTATCAAAGAGCTCCATGGCCTCGTCCACCTTGGAGGTCCTCATCTTGCAGACCCCCTTGAGGTTCAAGAGCTGCGGAGTCAGGTCATGATCGGTGACCTCCATCTCTTCGATCCGCTTGATGCACTGTGGGAGGAGAAAGAAGATGTTGACGGGGGTGGGGGGTGGGGGGGGGGGTCAGTTGGTGCAACAAGGGAAGGAGCTAGAGTCGACAAAAATGAATACCAAGGACAGCGGAAAATATGGCGACACCAACCTCGTCATATTTTCCATCGTTATAAAGCTCAGCAGGATTCATTGCTAATATTTTGTGAGTGAAAGATCATGGGAACACTGCGATAACTGACTTCTTGTGGTCAAGTCCTATCAATATAACAAGGAAGGGGAAGGACAGGGACGAAAGGAGGCATGCTAGATTTTTTAACTTCACCTACGCTCTATGAGGGTAGTCGTAACGCGAACATATTCGTGGGGGTAAAACGTCATGTTGGTGCATAAACCAATTAAAATGGCGGGTTGTGCGGAAACCATCGCCTCCCGGCCCGCTATCCTCAACCCTAGCACGAAAGCACATACGGCACATTGTCTGTGCATGCATTTGTTTTTCTCACTGAGGGGGTTCTCACAGAGATTCGTCAGATTGGTTGTAGGCATGGAAAGATTTTGGTGCCGTGGCTTAAGGAGACTTTTTCCCCTTATAAAATTGAAGGACTGCATCTTTGGCCTTCGAACATAGACCCCACATCTAGCGATGTGCAAAGCTGTTGCTACGACATCGAACCTGACGGCAGCTCAGGAGAAGAAATCCACAGCATCTGCTCGAAAGGCCCTCAACCATGCAGCCTCAAGGCCAATGGAAAGGAAGCCTTTGGTCGCAGCGGGGGCCGGATTCGTCAAGACCGTCTTGGTCATGGCCTTTTCACACGCGTCTCTCTGCGCGCTTTGCGTCAATGTTGCTTTTGACTTGATACTTTGGGGTCTTCCGGTGAGTAAATTTATTAGCTTGCCTTGTCGCTGTGTCGTTATTGTCGGCATTTTGGCGCTGCTCATTGGTTTCGTTTCTGCCCCCCCTCCTTTCGCCCCCTCGTTCTTCAATACCCTCTTCTGACCCATTCCCCATCTTTCTCCTTGTCCTTTTGTCATGATGACCCAACAGGCCTACATCCTCCTTCTCCCCTTATCCAAGCGCACCTTCCGCCGCTACATGGGCGGCCTCATCAACTACACGACCCCAATTGTTTTCAACCTTCCCATGGTCCTTTCTGGGACTACCTTCCACTGCGATTCCCTGGAGCTTTTGCGCCAGTGCAAGCAAACCAACGCCCTCATGTTGGCCAACCATGGGTCGAGGATCGACTGGATGATGGGGATGTACGTTGGTTACATAGCGGACCCATTCAGGGCCCGCGTTGGCTTCGTTTGCGAGCGCGTCATCCAGTACATGCCGCTCATCGGCTGGTACAGGAAGATTGTTTGTGAGGATGTGTTCGTTGACAGGAGCTTCAAGGTCGACAAGATCAACATCTCCGCCAACTTGAACGACTTCCACGACGACAACATCGAGAGGATGCTGTTCTTGTCCCCCGAGGGAGTCGTGGTTGACTTTGGAGAAAGGGACATGCAGTACATGCAGGCTTGCAGGGACTTCTGCATGGAGTTTGGCGTCAAGCCCTTCGACTACGTCCTCACCCCAAGGTACAAGGGCCAAACGGTCCTCGTCGAGCATGTCAAGCACGGCGGCACTATCACGTCCGTCACCATGGCATTCGTCAGGGACGGGAAACTCCTCAACTGCGAAATGTGGAGCAAGGAGAGGGTCATCCCGGACATTTACACGCTCTGTGCCGGCCTAGGAGGGTCCCCCGTCCACATCTTCATCAACATCGAGGAGCTCAACTTCAAGGCCGATTCCGACATTAAGACAATCATGATGCAGGATTACGTTCGCAAGGACAACCTCCTCCGCGAGTGGCACAACCTTCTCAAGGCTGGAAAGTTGGACGAGATGAAGTCTCGTTTCACCCAGTTCAAGTCGAATTTTTGGTCCGCTCAGTTCGTCCAGGTTCTCCACGGGCTCCAGCTTTACCTCTTTGCGTCCTACTTTGACGTCATCCCCCAGCTCGTGAGGGGCGTGACTTATATGTTCCTCTTCATTGCCTTCTCTCACACCCTCGGTTGGATCATGAACGGCACGTCGATGGAAAGCGTCCCATTTGAGACCGGAATCAAGGCTGTCTTGATGAAGCTCTTCCATACGAAGCACAAACAGGACAAGAAAAGGGAGGCAGCAGTAGCAGCCACGGCGGCAAAAGAGAAGGCCAGCTAAGGAAGGGGGGGGAGGGGGGACATCTTCGCCAACTAAGGAAGGAGGGAGTGGTGGGATTGGTAAAATCTTCGTATCAGGCAGTAGTTTCAAGGAAAGTAACAAACCTCTCCTGCTTATTTATCCGCATGCTTGAGCACCAAAACGTTTTGCACGCGGGATACGTAGCCCACCTTGCGATAAGACATGAACGAAAAAGCAGCGACAAAAATTGCCATTGAGGCAAACGACAGGCTGCGGAGAGCGTTAGTCAGCGACTGCGGGAGGGGCGACGAGCGAAGCGAGTCACCAAGGGGGTTGGCGGGTAAAGATGTGGGGCGGAGAGCGAAGCGAGCCGTGCGTGTGGTTAGGTTATGGTGTGTGTGTATGTGATGGCGCGCGGCAATTTATCCCCCCCCCCCCCCCACGCTAGGATAGGGTTACTCTCTCACCTCGTCCAAAGCCTTCTTGTTCAGGCCCATGAGGACATTGAAGAACCCCAAAAGTATACAAGATAAAGCCACCGCTTGGTGAGAGTACTTCCAAAGCGACCGCTTTGTCAGGTAAGAGTGGTCTTTGATGCTGCCTTTACCCTCTTCATCGACGCAGCCCTCCTCATTGGCCACCATTTCTGCGACGAGCGCTGTTAGTGGGCAACGATTGTGCGACAAGCGAAGCGAGTCGCAAAGGGGGTTGCGCTCATTTTTGTCCCTTCTCACCTACACCATCCGGTTGTCCGCCTTGTTTGGCCTCGACATTGATGTTGTTGTACTCAGGGTTCTCCTTGGCAGGACGAAGGATCCCGAGGAGCGGTTGTATAATAGCACCAAGAATGAGCACAGCGAGACCTATTTTAGAATGGAGCTGCTTCTTGGGGTCGCTGGGGTAATCTGCCTGAAGCATGATCAAATAGCCAGCAACCGAGCAGGAAAAAATGAGAAAAGCTAAAATCTTGTGCATGTTGAACCATTGCGACTCTAAACGCGCGACGAGCGAAGCGAGTAGCGAAGGGGGTTGCGTTTGGGTTAAACAAGGGTCGCTTTCATTGCATCGGTGGATGAGTGAAGGTAACTTGTCCGCCAGTGCCGTCGATCCACAACCCTTTAGAGGAAGATCGGGGGTGGACAGAGACGATGAAGGAAGGTATTATGTATCTTATCCTCACCTGGAAACTTCGCCTTTCCAAAGCGGGAGAGCGTCACCGTCGAGGGCGCAAAGACAAGCCAAGCTAGGATCATCAATATGCCATGCGCCTTGACAGCGTTGAGCTTCGTATCATCCCCCACGTCGCCTTCGCACAAATTGCCCAATAAATTGATTTTCACCGACCCTCTGTCAAGCGGGTCGTGATGGCGAAGATTGACAAACCCATCCCTCCCGTACGCATATATGAAGTACTGGTCAGCAGACGCATCGATTGACATTTCATCGCTCGCAGAGGCACTAGCCGTTCTGGAGAAGGACATGCAAGTTTCCGAGGTTTCTTGGGAAAAGGTCGGGTCGATGAGGGTCTGCTGAGAATCAGGATAAGCCGTAATCGAGGACCTACTATAACCTTCAATGTTGTATTTTTTCAAGGAGTTAGCCGTCAAAATCACAGCATCTGATCCCTGGTGGGGCGGCACGCGAGCGGGGGCGCCGAGCGAAGCGAGCCATGCGTACGTGGTGAGATTGTGGTGTGTGTGTATATGGTGGCGTATTTGTTTGTATGTGGTGGCGCGCGGCAAACTTTCCCCCCCCCCCCCTTGCTTACCGACATATACAAATCAGATGAAGCTGCAAAGGCAAGCCATGCCTTTCTAGCAATACAGAATTTGAAAGACAAGACAGGGTCAGAGCCGGAGGAATCGACCCTCCAATGGAGCGTACCATCCCCAGCACCCAAATCACCAAGTTGAAAATCATAGTCAGAGAATGGGGAAAGCGTGCAGGAAGGACTGGAGGAAAAAGTCGCGTGAGGGAGAAGGAAGAGGAGGAGGGAAAGGAT
>BRXZ01001408.1:2281-14976 GCA_030267625.1 Triparma retinervis
CCCTCTACAACCTCACCCAGTCCCCCTTCTTCCACTCCCTACCATTTCCTCTCCAATTCCTCCTCCCCATCCCCCTCCAGCTCGCCTCAGGTTTCTCCCTCTGGTGCATGTGGTGCATCGGGCACGACGCCGGCCACGGCACCTTCTCCAAGACATCCCGTCTCGCCAACGAAATAGTCGGCGAAATATCCCACTCCATGTTCTCCCTCACCCCCTTTGCCCCCTGGAGGCTCTCCCACCTCAAGCACCACCTCAACCACAACCACCTGACGGCGGACTACTCCCACCAGTGGTTCGTCCGCGAGGAGGACCCCCTAACCACCGGCCCTTGGTGGATGAAGCCCGCTTACGAGACTAGGATGTTCCAGCTGCCTGTCCTCTACCTCGTATACCTACTCGCCGGGGTACCCGACGGCGGCCACGTTATACCCTACGGCAGAATGTGGTCGGGCGAGCCCCCTTCCTCTGTGCTGCGCGGTTTGTTCTCCTCCGCATTATCCCTCACCTTTGCGCTGACCCTCCTGACCATCATGGGTCCCACGACCTTCGCGACCGTGGTACTATGCCCGTGGACCGTCATGAGCATGTGGCTCTTCACCGTCACATACCTGCAGCACCACTCAGAGGACGGGAAGCTCTACACAGACGACACTTGGACCTTCACGAGGGGGGCATTCGAAACTTGCGACAGGTGAGAAGGAAAAAAAATAGGCAGCAGAGAAAACCGAAGAAAGGTTTACCAGACTTCAGTGCATATATATGCAAACAAGGGGGGGCGAACCCCAGATATAGATAAAAATAAACAACTATAATGCTAACGCCCGCCCCCCCCCCCTTGCCACACTTGACACGAAACACCTTAGGGACTACGGTGACTTTGTGAACACCCTCTCCCACGACATGATGAACGGGCACGTCATGCACCACCTCTTCTTCGCCCAGGTCCCTCACTACAAGCTCCGCCAAGGGACCGAGGGGCTGAAGAACTTCCTCGAGAAGGAGGGGATGGGAGGACTTTACAAGACGGTGAAGACGGAGGACTTTACAAGGGAAATCGTTAAACAATTCAAGGACAACTGGTTCTTCGTCGACGAGAAGGACGTCGTCAGGTAGCCACGGCCTTCAAATTGGCAATGTTGTTAAGCAACGTTTGTCCTTTCACGATTTTTTGTTTGTATCCTCAAAAAAACCTTTCTTAAAATGAAAAGCCCCCTTTACACAACGTTCGCTCTCTCGCAAAACCCCCTGAACATCCCGCCCTCCTTTACACGCAGCTCACGAGGGTCGCCGAACTCACTGACGTAGCCGTCGGACATTACCATCACCTTGTCGTACTCCATAACGCTCTCGATCCTGTGAGCTATTGCGATTATTGTGGCATCCTTTAAACAGCGGGGAAGTTACAGTTGGGAAATTTACGGGAACGAGCGAAGGGGCAGGAGTTAGTTAACCCTAAGATACTCGTTGTACATAGAGAAGAAGTCCCCCCGCCTCCCTCACCTTGAACGTGGTCCTCAAAACCTCCCCTATAACCCTGTCTGTCAAAGGGTCGATGCTCGCAGAGTGTTCGTCGCACACCAGTATCTTCGGCCTCCCCAGCACCGCCCTCGCCAGGCACAGCAGCTGCCTCTGCCCGACGCTGAAGTTGTCCCCGTTGTTGGCGACCTCCATGTCCAGACCCCCGCCGTGGGACATCACGTAGTCGTGCATGCAAGCCTGGCGGAGGGCGGAGATTATGGAGGCGTCGGAACTAGAAGAGAAGGGGTCGAGATTGCTACGGACAGTGCCGGAGAAAAGGACAGGGTCCTGGGGGACGATACCGATGCTATGCGAATTGCGAACGAAGGGAAGCAGATCCGCAGACAAGGGGGGTTAGGATGTATTAAAAACGCCGACACTGGCCGTCTGCTGAACCACCCCCTCACCTCCTCCTCAACAAATCCAAACCGATTGTAGCGATGTCCTCGCCGTCAACCATTATCTGACCCTCTGAGGGCTCGACGATTCTAAAAAGAGCCATCATCAGCGAGCTCTTCCCGCTCCCCGTCCGCCCGACAACGCCGCACTTCTCGCCGCCCTTAATGACACAGTTAACACCCTTCAGAACCTCGTCAAGTCCCTCCCTGTACCTCATCTTAAGTCCCTTGATCTCCACCCTTCCCTCCTTAACCCACCCCCTCTTCACGAGGACGGCGTCCCCCGCCAAGGAGGACGCCCTCTCGCGGGGGAGGGAGCTGGCGTACTCGGAGAGACGGGCAAAGCCGTTCAGCTTGCTCTCCATGTCAGTGGTGAACCGCACGGCGAACCTGCCAAGGGAGGGGGGGGGGGGGGGGGGGGGGGGGGGGGGGGGAGAAGGAAGTTAGTAAGGCTAGAAGAGGGGGCGGCAATATAACAAGCGGTCGCTAGCATCACTTTGATCCCATTACCCCATCCGCCCCCCTTGGTCTCACCTTAGTTCAGATGTCAAATTCAATGCGGAAGAGATGACGGTCCCAACCAGCGCCACGTCCAAGGCGTCCGCGTAAAACACCACGAACAGCGCGGTCCCGAACACCACGCTGCAGCACATGAACGTGAGCCTAATGAGCAGCCACTGGTCCAGCGCCGTCTTGCACCAAGCGAAGGAAGTCGAGAGAGCAAGCTTCCTGTTGAAGGACGACTTGAAGCTGGCCTGCTGGGAGAACGCCCTGATCACGGGGAGACCAAGAAGCGTCTGCTCAAGCTGCTGGAACACCGGCGAGGACGTCGTCGCGAGCAAACGCTGAGCCTACAAGTAACAAAGGGGGTTTAGATTTTATGATGGATGGAGGGGGGGAGGGACGGACAACTCGCAATCATCCAATCCGTCTCGCGCCCCCCTCACTCACCTCCCTACTACTCCTCCTAAAATATTCCCTCGTCCTCATGAAGATATACAGCACCGGCAGCATGCATATTGCCATGTACGGCACCGGGATGCAGGTCAGCGCGCACACGATGGCGACCCTGCTGCACGTTATCAGCGCGAACTGGGCCACCTGGGGGAGCCTCTCGTCGACGTCGCTAAGGTCCTGCGCGAAGCGGTTGAGAATTCGGCCGACAGGAGTCGTGTCGAACCACCACGTAGGGCAACGAACGAGGTTGGAGACGGCGCTGTCGTGGGAGAAGACACTAGACTGGACAGCGAAGACGCTGAACAAGAAACTTCGCAATGATATCAGCAGGAACAAAACGCCGAAGATTAGGAAGTAGATGTTGGAGTACTTGGTCATCTCGTCCACATTGTCGGGATCGACCTTGCCCCACAATCCGAGCCAGTAATCTTGCACAGACACCCCGCACTCGCAGCAGAAGAAGAGGAGGAATATAACGACGGACCTGCAGAAGAATGACTTCGTGCGGTTCCCGACGAAGAAGTAGGAGATGTACGTGGACATTGGGACGTCGCCCCGGGCGCGGCCCTCCACGGAGACGAGCTTCGTCGGGGGGAGGGGGGCATCTGCCGCTGCAGCAACGGGAGAGGACGGACGAACTTCCAAGTCGGACATCCTTCCAGCCGCCTGCGACGACGAGCGGAGCGAGGTCGCGAAGGGGGTTTTGTAAGTTGGGTAGGGTTGGTGAGGATTGTAGCGCAGTGGTAGTTGGGGATGGTCGCTGCGACGCCTCGCGGCATTGCTGTAGCAGGGCACGCCGCCTTCTTCATTTTGCCCCCCTTCTTACCTCCTTCACTTCCACCTTGACGTCCTTCACCCCAACACTGCCCTCCTTACCCATCAGCCTGACAAACTCCCCGTTCGCCTCGACGAGGTCCCTATACGTTCCCCTCTCGACCACCTCTCCCCTGCTTCCCTCCCCCCCCCCAAGGACCACGACGCTCGTCACCCTGGGGTCGCTAAGGTATCCGAACCCGTTCGTCACCAGTACAACGGCGGCGCCTCTGTTGGGGTTTTTGGGCAAAGAAGTTAGGAGTTCAAGTCTCATACTAGGGGTCAAACGACGAGTTGGTCATCTCTCTTTGTCCATCCTCACCTTTCCCTAAAATGGCCGGCGACTGTGTTCTCAAATATATTTCTACCGACGTGGGCATCAACAGCCGCGAGAGGGTCGTCCATAAGCACGACATCTGCCTCCGAGTAAATCGCACGTGCTATCGACACCCTCATCTTCTGCCCCCCGCTCAAGTTAACCCCCCTCTCCCCGATTTCTGTGAGGGAGCCGTCGGGGAGGTTGACAAGATCCGTTTTGAGCTCCGAGAGCTGCGGACGAGCGTTTCATGGTTTAGAATTGAGCGGGCGAGAGAAGCTAGTAGCGCGAAAGGCTACCAAATTTCATGCAGTGCGTTTTCGAACTTCGTCCATTATTCTCACCTTGATCGCCCTATTGAACTTGTCCCTGTCGAAGGGAAGCCCGAACGTGACGTTGCTTTCTATCGTGTCGTTCACTATGAAAGCCTGCTGCGAGACTAAGGCGACGGAGCCGCGGAGGGAAATTGTAGGTTTGGGAGAGAGAGGCCTGAGTTCCCCAAGCATTGCCGAGATGATGGATGTCTTTCCGCTCCCAACCATACCAACTATAGCCAAGATCTCACCCCCTCGCACCTCAATGGGGGAGGAGAGTGGGATCATAACGTGGGGTTCGTCGGAGCCCCAAGTCCAGTCTCCAGACAACTTTACGAGGGGGTCGGCAATTTTCGGGTCAGCGTCCTTTTGCCCGTCGTCTCCTTCCTCTTGCTGCTTTCGCCCCAGTGGTTCCAACTGCTCCTGCGACAGGAAAGCCTCCAACCTTCTGAACGACACGAGGGCCTGCGAGGTCGCAGAGACACCCTCGGAGAAGGCCTTGAATGGCAGCTGGATAAGCTTGAACATTGAGAGCGCTAAGAAGGTGTCTGAAATGGGGGGCATCTTGTCCTTGGTGAGGTAGTACGTCGCAAAGGTCGCCACGAGCGCCAGGGTGGGGCAAATTAGCGCCAGCACCATGGAGGCCGCCTGCCATAGCCAGAAGGACAGCAGCTTGGAGGCCTCGCTAGCCCTTGCCTTCTTGATGACGTCACGGGAGGGGCCCTCCCAAGCGTAGAACTGTGATGAGATGAGCGATGCGGTTAGCGGAAGAAGGTTGTATGGAGGGTCGCGGTTATCGTCGTCTGGCGTCTCTATTCTCACCTTCAAGACCCTTATACCTGACACCACCTCCCCGGTTATTCGTACGCGCTCGTCTGCGAGCTTCATTTTCTGCTCCTGGTAGCGCTTTTGGATCAGCCCGCACTTGCGGACGACGGGGATGTAGAGAACCATGATTGCGAGCCCCACTAGGATAGAGGGTCCGAGCACGTAAAGGAGCACGGATACGGAAATCACGATGAATGCGGGGGCGGTGAGCATCATTATTAGGGAGGGCATCACGTTGAGGTAGCGGGTGGCATCTGCTGACATTTGGTTGACGAGCTGGCCGGTGGAGGTGGTGGAAAGGTATGGTGGGATTGTGAAGGTTCGGTGGTAGATTGCCATGATTGTAATATTGCGGAGGCCTGCGAGCAAAGAGAACAGCGAGGAGGTAAAGGGTGGGTTGGATGTGTGTATGTGTGTGAGCATTGACCATTGAGCGTTGGCGAAAAGCCTTGACGAATTGTTGGTCCTGCTTCTCCCCCCCCTCACCTATCCCTACGAGTTTCCCCCAATACATGGAGTGAGCCTTGAGCGTCGAGTCGAACCCCTGTCCCAACAGCATCAGCACACATATTCCAACCCCTTCCCAAATCGGTGGGTCTGGGGTCGACCCGTCCTGCGTCTTCTCTACGAATAATATGAGGAGCTTAAGGAGAAACGGTCCAGAAAGGGATGCAATGGCTGCACACGCGCACATGAAGGACGAGGCGAGGAAGGGGCGCATGAAGGTCTTCTTGACGGCGGACCAAACGGACGTCCCGGAGGCGAAGTATTTCATGAACTCGTTGTATTGGAGGAGGGGGCGGTCGCGACTGTGAAGGGGAATGGCATCGGAGGGTTCTAGGCGGCGGCTGTAGCCAACGGATACGAATGGGTTCAGCCAGGACATGAAGAGGGAGGAGAGGGGGGAAGCGAACTCCTCGGGGTTCAGGGGGGAGGATTTTGAAGGACCTGTCGTCGGTGGGAGATGGGGAGTGTTGTTGGGTTGGTCAGGTGGAAGGATAACGGAAGGAGGGGGGGGGGGAGTTGCGGCGGTGCTTACCATCGGCATCCGACGTGTTGGACTCGGAGTCAACGACGTTGACCATCTTAATCCCCATAAGAGAAAACAACGGGGCGAAAAATAAATAAATCTCTCGAGCAATCAGCTGTCAAGCCTTGTAGAGCGGGGAGAGAGAGAGAGAGGAGTTAGTGGGGTTTTCTGGGGAAGCGAAACAGATGCGCCCACGAAAGAACAGTTTTTGCGTCTTGCTGTTTACCGCAAGAACATGTGACTGTTTTCGAGGGCGCGTACGAAACCATTTTTAAATTTTTGAAGAAATCCAACTTTATTCAATAACGTTACGCCCCGCCACCCGTACGACGGAACCGCCCTCATCACTACCCCCAACCTCCCCCATTCACCCCCCTCAGACCCCCCCGCCTACGACCGCCACTGCCCAACCCATCATCAAAATCACTCCAACACGTCTCATCATCCATTTTCATCATCAACAAAATCCCAAAATCGACAGTGAGTCCCCAGCACCAAACTCTTCCAAACGTGCGATAGACACCTTCATGTTTAAGCTATGTGCCACTGATGAACATTTAAGACCTCACGGTTGAACGAATACCGATGAATATGCCACCCAGCCTCAAACATGTCACCACAGGCATCGATCTCGAGTTCCACACTTTGCCAAAATACAGCTCTCACTTCAATCTATTATAACTTACGGCCATTACCAAACGACAAGAAACATACAACAAATGTTATCAATGAACGACAAACCACTTAACGACGATTTGGCTAAAATATGCTCTTGGTAACGATCGGTGTTGACAGAGGATGATGAAATTTGGCCCTTACACTCCTTCATATCTATCTTTGTTGGACAACTTCCACCTCTTATCTCACGCAAATGCCTCTCCCACACACATAATATATATATCTTGCCTCCAAACTCAACCCTTCCAAACTCTAACCCAAAACGGTCCCCTCCTAACCTCCCCT
This sequence comes from Triparma retinervis, assembly GCA_030267625.1. NCBI lineage: Eukaryota > Bolidophyceae > Parmales > Triparmaceae > Triparma > Triparma retinervis. The sequence goes on from BRXZ01001408.1 coordinate 9,419, forward strand.
CCTCCCCTCAGACCTAATAATATGCCTACCCGCGCCCATAAGAACAGGAAGAAGAGGGGACACGTCAGTGCTGGACACGGACGTATCGGTAAGCACAGGTCCCACCCCGGAGGACGTGGTAACGCTGGAGGTCAGCACCACCACCGCATCATGATGGACAAATACCATCCCGGTTACTTCGGAAAGGTCGGTATGCGTCAGTTCCACGTGCTTAAGAACCGCAAGTTCTGCGACACCACCAACGTCGACAAGATCTTCAACGTTGCTGGAGAGGGAGTTTACGAGGCCGCCAAGTCCGCCCCCAAGGGAAAGGCCCCCGTCATTGACCTCAACGCCGCCGGAATCTTCAAGCTTCTCGGAAACGGACAGATCACCGTCCCCGTCATTGTCAAGGCCAAGTACTTCTCCCAGCTCGCTGAGAAGAAGATTGTCGCTGCTGGAGGAGCGTGCATCCTATCTTGCTAGACAACGACACGTTTATAGTAAAAAATCCCCTTTCTTCCTTGCTCACTTTTCTTTGTGTCCCTCTCTCACCGTTCTCCCCCCCTCTTGTTCTGACGATGCTCCTCCCAAACACCCCGCAAAAAAGAAAGAAAGCCCCTCACATTTTAAAAACATACAGATTTAAGATTGATCAGGGACAGGAAGTGAAGAACCTTTTCCGCGTTTCGCTTCGCCTCGCCTCGCCCGATACATCAATTCAACACGTTCGCCTTCGTCCACTTTGTCTCCATGTCTGCCGTGATCACCGTGCCCCCCCTAACTTCCCGAATCCTCCTCCTGTTGATTGGCCACCTTGTTTTCTTGATCTCCCTCATGACCCCGCTCCTGTACCCCTTCCACTCCTCCGCGTGCTTCACGCTCAGCACCAGCCTGCTGTCCACCGGGTAGCTCGGGCTCCTCATCTCCACCCTTCCCCTGAACTGGTCCGTGCAAGTGTACGGGTACCGCTGGAGGACGGACTGGTGGATCATCAGGACCTCAACGTTGGTGTCGGTCTGGATCCCCCCCCGGGCAAGGCTCTTGAAGGGCTCAAGGACGGCCATTTCCCCGAAGACGTCCCCGCTCACGAGACTGCCGAGCTCCAACCTCTTGCCGCTGTCCCCCCCCATTTCAAAGTCCGCCCTGATCTTGTCCAGTTTCTTGGAGAGCTGGGAGATCTGTTGAGTCAGCTCGATCACCTTCCTCTCACTCGCAGTCGTGAAGGGCTTGGGATCACCCTCAATGTCAAAATACCCAGTCTCATCGCTCCTAGTCTCCGCCCTGTCCACCATCGTGTGGTGGAACTTGTACCCTAGCTTCAGCTTCTTGAGCTTCTTCTTCAGCGCTGCGATGCTCCTCTCCACCTGGGCCGCGTGGTCGGCGAACTTGGTCACCCTGCAGACCCCCTTGGTAAGGATGCAGAAGAACTTGAAGTTCTTCTCCTGCTCTAAGATCTCGCAATCCTTCGGGAAACGACGGAGTGCGGAGAGGCAGGCAAGGTCGAATACCTCCTTGGGTTCCCACTGGTCAAAGAGGCCAGAGTCGGCAAGGAGCTGTCCCTTTCTCTTCAAGTTGTTGCTTGATTCCTGGAGGGTTGGGGGGATGGGAGGGGGGGGGGATTGATTGATGTGCGATGTGAGATCCTCGTAATCGTATACCACACCACACCACACCACACCACACCACACCACACCACCCCACCCCAAACACCCCCCAACATCCCCCAACCCACCTTCATGCAGTACTTTACGAAGTGCTCCCTCAAAATTACCATTAGCTGGCACGGCTTGTCAGCGATGTAACTCTGGTGAGCCAGCCCTTTCTTGTTCGTGCCCTTCTCCGCCATGAGTATCCACTCGTCCCCAAAGTTCTGAGCCTCGTCGACTTCCCCAATCGTCTCCACTGCGCCGCCAGTGCTCTCGGCCTTCATTATGATCCTCCCGGTTAGGAGGATGCAGCAGCAGTTGACGGGCTCGCCCTGCTGGAAGACGAAGTCGCCCTTGTTGACAGTCCTGAACTCGACCTCTTGAGCTAGCCCCATCAAGTTCTCGTCCTCCATTCTTCTTCCGAGGTCGCTCATCTTCAAGGCGTCAACAATCACCTCAAACTCCTTGACCTTCCTATCCTCGGGAGCTGTGAGGAGGGCGAGCTGGACCTTTGTGGGCTTGTTGAACAGGTCCTCGTAGACGTCCCCCCTTCCCAGGCCGATCTGGTTTTTGAACTCCGTCAAGTCAACCCTCGAGTCCAGCTTCTTCTGGCTGGCCTTCTTGGCATCTTTCTTCCCCTTGATGCTCCCTCCCTCGTTCTTCTTCTTTATCCCGGTTATGTTAAAGTAAAGGTCCGTCAGCTGCCTCGGGTCCATGGCGTGGATCTCCCGCTCCGTGGGAACGTCGGCCTCCTCGTTGTGCTTGGAAGTGTTCATGAAAGAGGGAAGGGCGGCGCTTTGCCTGCGCATTGTCGTTGGCGTTGGCGACCCTACCATTGTCGTCGCCGTTGCATCCCCCCGCTGGTTGGATGATTGAAGAGGTGCGACAGCAATGGGGGACGTGAAAGGTCTCCTAGTCGCACTCGCACCAAAGCCGCTCGCAACACTTCCCTGCTCAACAACAAGGCCGCTCGTCATGGGCTTGGCATCGGGGCTTCCGATCCACTCGGTCTGCTTCGCTGCAGTCATGTCGTCATTCATGGTAAGGATGCTCGGTTGCTCGTTCAGCTCAGTGTGGGCAAGGCTGCTCATGTCATCTATACTAGCCCCGGAATCGAGCACCGCGTACGTCCCCTTCTTCCCTCCATCGCCCCCTAACCCTGGGCTGCCAATCTGGGGAAGCCCCCCTACAAGGGGCCCGTCCTCCCCGCTTTGCACGCCAAAGGTGTCGATACTGCTCATCTGATCAATGCTCATCTGTTGTAGGTTCGTAGGAGCCATGCTATCTTCGTGCATGGACGATTCAATTCCGACTGCCACGCTCCCGCCGCCTCTGTTGCTGCCCTTAATGCTTTCCCTCCTGTTTAGCATGCTCTCCTTCCTCTTTATGGCCTCCTCCTTCTCCTTCATCTCCTGCAGGTGCAGCTGAATAGCAGCCATGCCTCCGGTCTTCGGCCTCCCCACAGTCCCCCCCAAGACGCCGGCTCTGTTCTTCCTGAAGCCGCTCATTGTAACCGGCCTCATGTTTTCCTCACAAGGACTAGTCTTCATCTTCATGACCCTTCTCTCCATCCAAAGCTTCACGTAGTCGCCCTGCGCGTCCTTGTAGTTCCCAAACCTGCGGTTGACGAGCGCTCTGTTGTGCCGAAACACGAAATTTGCGGGGTCCCTCTTCAGGGCCGAACTGAAGTCCGACTCGGCAGATTTGTCGTCTCCTACGTGAGTGAAAACGATCCCTCTGTTGAAGTAGACGGAAGCGAGCTCCGGGGGTTCGTCGAAGTCCACCTTCTTCCTGTGCAACCGGCATAGTGACAAGCGCAGCGAAGAAGAGAGAGGGATTGAATTAGGTCCCAACATCACTGACGGTTGCAAGGTTGCAATGCAATGCAATGCAATGCAATGCAATGCAAGCAAGCAACACAAACGGGAAATTGATGGTACTCACCTATTTGCTGTCTCGCAGCTTCCGTCTCCAGCTTCCTCAACAGCTCGCCTCGTCCTGGCCTTGATGCTGCTAGTGAAATCACGAATCGCACGTGCATATCCTCCCACCTTGTCGAACGTGACACCTCTCCAGAAGAAGGCCAGCCAGTTCTTGTCATTTGCCTCGATCGCCTTGGTGAAAATATTGAGCGCGTTGATGTAGTTCCCTTCTTGGTATACCAGGTATCCCTTGGAAACAAAGTGAGCGGACCTCGAGGACTTGTTGAACGGAGGCTCGATCTCTACCATCTTAAACTGAGACACGTCCGACGTCGTCACGTTCTTTATGAGCTCTCCCGCAATATTGGGCTTGGCAATCGCCATGGTACTGATCATCTTCTGGGCCACTGTCGCCCTAACGGGCGCGTCCGTTGACCCCCTCCTCGAATGGTTTTTGGAAAGGTGATTCAAAATATCACTACCACCGCCGATGTTGTGCTTGGCCACGACGTCAGACCTGTGGTGGCGCCCCCTTTTTTTATCTTCGAGGGAGTCGTGCGAATGCTCTATTCCCTTGCCCATTCTCGTCGATTCGAGCTCCTTCCTTCTGTGGATGCTAAGCTGGTTCGAGCGCTGCGGCGACAGAGAGAGAGAGAGAGAGAGAGAGAGAAAGAGAAGAAAGGGTGGGTGTCAGGGTGGAGCGTGGTGTATTTTGTATATCAACCCTGAGCGTCAATTCTCTCATTTTCTCACCTTCTCTTCGTAAAGCTCTCCTCCGGACTCAAAGACGTCGACGTCATCGTCATCGTCGTCCTTCTCCATATCAGACAATAACCCTCTCTTTGAAGGAGAGCGGGGGGGAGGTCCCTTGGGCGAGGGCATCATCGCCAACCGTTTGTTAACCTGGTTCGTCCGGGTAAAGTCGAGCCTCGCCTGCTGGTGCTCCTTCTGCAGCAGCTTGTCGGACTTCTTCGAAAGCAAACGCTGGCTGGCAACAACGTTCTCCTTTATCTTGGCCATGGTGAGAGCGTTCTGGACCATGGACCTAGAAAGACCGCAGGCAGAGCGCGGTGACTTGATGTCTGGGGTCTTCCTGACAATGAAGGGGTACATCTCAGAGGAGAAGGAGAGATCCTGATGCAAGGATTCTGAGGAGGAAGTTCTCGCCCTGTTCCCGTTCTTCTTCTTCTTCGTTGTTGGCGTTTGATCCCCGTCATCTCCATAGACGCCGTCGGCCTTCTTCTCTTCGCCCGTTCCCTCTCTCTTTGCCCTGCGATGAGTGTAGGGATTAGGCGTTAGGAAGCTGCCTTCCTTTTTGCATGCTCTCTCTCCCACTCACTTACCTGTACAACACCGGCCGCCGCTTGTCGTACTCAATGGGCAGCCGATTTTTCATTTTCTGGTCTTCTGCGACGTGATTCAGCTGGTACTTCTCAGCCGCCCTCTCCCTTTCGAGCTCTTTCGCCTTATCGAACGAGGAGAGCTTAGTGAAGAGGCCGGGGATCATCTTCGCCTCGACATTGGCCAAGTCAAACCTAGGGTACGCTTTGCCCTCTTCCTTCACAATAGTGGCGTTATACGCCTGCTGTACGAGTGCGTAATGCCGAAGCACGTTTCCCAAGGTAAGGAGCAGCTGTCCAGGGTTTACTGGCTCATTCAAGAATCCAGGGCTGCCGTGAGTGAGGGGAGGGCGGGAAGAAGGTTACGTTAGGGGTTGCGTTAGGGGTTGCGTTGGGGGTTGTGTCAGGGTTAGTCGGGTTGGGAGTTGCTGCGTTTAAAACAAGGCGGCATTCTCACCTCCCCATGTCGAGGCACTTTTGGAGCACATCGTGATAGCTTGACATATCTGACTCATGCATGAAGAGTACTGCGGGAATGAGCGGAACGGAGTCGACATTGAGGCTTCGCTCGCGAAGGTGCTCGCATATTCGAGGGGCGTTCTCCCTGTCTAGAGCTACTAGAACAACAGATATTCTCGCTGAAGGGGGGGGGGGGGGGGGGGGGGGGG
>BRXZ01001437.1:717-11360 GCA_030267625.1 Triparma retinervis
CCCACTACGAGGTCGTGATCCTGAACCTCCCCCACCTCTTCCTCCACTTCTTTCACATCTTCTCTATCCCTTAAGCTCGCTGCCTCCACCCCGGTCAAGAAGAGCGGCTTGCGGTAGGACTTCCTCCCTCCCTGCTTTCCCCTTCCATCGGTGGCCACCGAGCTCGTTTCCGACCCCAAAGCGACGTCCCCCACCTCCCCCCCTCGCCCCACCCCGATCCCAACCCCAACTACACCCCCCCTCCCGTCCATTTCAATACCCATAACCTTCCCCAACAAACCATCCCTCCCCTCAATATTCTCCTCCTCTCCTCCCCACCCCTTCATCCCCAGCGCCATCCCAACGCCCTTAAATATTAAATTTCCATCTAAATTCATCTCCACCGGCTGAACCTTGACCGACATTTTCTTCACGAGCGTCACGCGCGAAACAGCATCATTCCTGAACCTCGTATCTCTCGTCCAATTCACTTCCACCGCGTTGTTCTCCTCCCCTCTCGCAACCCTGAGCATGGCAGGGAACGGTGTGATCCAAAGTTGGTTATCGACCCCGATGCTCCCGATCTTCATTCCTCCACTGTCTTCCCCTGTCCTTCTATTAATTCTTCTCTCGAGATTCACTCCTTCAGTACGGAGGTACATTAGTTCCTGGGGGTTGCCGTCTACCACGCTGATCCCAACCACCGAAAGATTAAGCTGGCACACCAACCCCCACACCCTATCCTCGCCCTCCCCATCTCCTCCTACATTCCCTACATTCCCAAGCTCATCTCCTCCCATCATCTCCTCCCTTCCCAGCATGGCGTCCGTGATTCTCAAGACCCTACTGGGACCCTCTGCCCTGATTTCTCCCTCAAACCTCTTGTGTGTAACGTCCTTGACAACGCAATTTGGTGCAAGTTTATCGAGCTTGAACTACAGCGCGCGAGGTGGGGTAAGTTGTTTCTCGTCAATCCATATTTCTGTAGGTTCGTTTCGCTTCGCTTCGGATTGCAGCTTGTCGTTTTTTTCACTCTCACCTCCCCAATCACTTCCCCAGCCCGGATTCCTCTCACGGCGTCCCTCTTGGCAGTCTCAACAATCAGTTTCCTATCCCTTCTATCAGCATCGTCCCACGCGTAGACTGCACTGTTGTACGGGAGAAGTTGGATGACGGGAGCGGAGGAAACACCTCTCCCCCCCCCTCTCTTAACCATGCTTCCCTTCCCAAGCATCACCCCCCCCCCCGTCCAACCGACTCCTGCCTGCTGACAGTTCAGCGGATGAAGGGTGTGGTTTTCGATCCTGAACGGGGGCTGATCGACGTTCCTCAGAATGACAGATATACCTCCTCCACCCTGACCCCTGAATTCAACAGAACACACAATAACCTTTCCCGAGAGCTCGTTGCACATCCTGAACACAATCTCCTTGGCGTTTTCCCCACTCCTCTTTCTTTTGAGTTTGAAGGCCCCTGACCAACCCCAGCCGTACTCAGTGGGCCTAATTCTTACAGTACCGGAATCGTCAAAGTGGAAGTCGGTCGAAACGCCATCGGAGGAAAGTATCACATCTTCCCCTTCTCCAACCCCCCTCTTTATCTCTTCGAGGAACGAGCCGTCGGCCTTGCAAATCTTGACCTCAACCTCCCTCCCCAAGAGGTTGCTGAGCGTGTATCTGTCGTGAATGCACAGCAGCTTCGTCCCGAGGTCCCCACCGAGCCTTTTGGGCGCCACTACTATGGTGCTACACAGTGCCAACATTTTGTGAGAGTGCGTTGTCTTCTTACGGTCGATCTTCACATCAAAGGTCTGATGCCCTCTCATCCCAACATTTCTGCTCCACGGAGCTTCATGGCCGCCTTTCGCCCCGAAGTCAGTGCACTCTTGGTCATCGACCATGAGGATATCGAAGACCCTACTGCTTTCTCCCTCCTCTCCTTCCTTCGTTGCCTCCACCCCGAGAATTATTTTCTTCAGTCCAACAATTTCACCAGAGTTCCCCCCGTCTCTGTTGATCCTGGTCTGCCCGCTGACGAGGCTGAAACCATCTTTCCACCTCGTTATCTTGCTCGCCGAGCTACTGTCGAATGACCCTCTCCTCCTGTCGACCTTCCTCTTCTCAGGGGAAGCCTCAGCCCCGACGTCGGCCTTGCCTTCCCCCCTGGTCCTAAAGTGGAGCTCCTTGCCGCCCCCCCTCGTCGCATTGACGATCCAGTAGGGAACGCTGAAGTGCACGTTGAAGACGCCTTTGTTCTTGGCCTTCTTCCTCCTTCCCCTGCTCGGCTTGACGATGCAGTCGATTCCCACGTCAAGGCCCACGCCATTGACGTCGACAATATTCAACCCCCCCTTGAAGGCCCTTCGCCAACCGAGTCTCAGCCCTCTGCTCCAACCCGTCCACTGGGAAAGATTCAAGGGGAAGCGAAGTCTCACTTCGAAAGTCTCCTCGTCTGAACCCTTGAAGTAAGCACCGGCATCCAGCAGGAGGTCATTGCCACTCTCGACCATCCCAATATTGACCCATTCAACGCTGCCACCATCTTCACTAGCATCGACGACCCCAACTTGCACCTCGATCGTGACGGGGAGGTGATTATGCAGCTTGTACGGTTCCCTCATCTCTTCCTCTGCGACAATCCCCAAGACTCCAGAGCCAAGGAGATCATCTGAGCTCATCGCCCTTCCCATCTTTGTCACCTTAGTGCCCCCCCGCAGCGCAAAAACCCTCTCCAGGAACGCAGTCGTCAAATTGATGTTGAGGGGCCGGGAATCCTTGAAACAGACAATTACCCTTCCATCTCCCTCCCTACTCTTGTCCCCGATTAGGGACCCTGCCAAGTCCGCGAAATTGGTGTGGGAAGGAACAAACTTTGCAAAGAATGCCTTCTTATCCCTCGCGGCGAACGCAACAGCAAAAAGATTGTCTTTCCAGTTGGCCTTTTTCGTCCTCGTTGGCGAGACGTCCTCGTGACCCTCCTCATCGTAGTCCGAGCCGTCATCCTCGTAAGATTCTCCAATCAAACCGAACTCGTCCTCATCGCAAAGAAGCAAGCTCATGCAAAGCTGCAGCGGCGTAAGCTCGATTCTTTCCTCGTCACCACCAATTTCCCCGTCCTTACTAAAGGTTTGGAGGATCTGCTTCTGAATTTGGGTCGTCATTTTCCTCGCGACTTCCCTCATTTTTGGTTCACCGGGGGTTCCCGCCTTGAACTCGACGGCTTCCGTCGACGAGGACACATCAAAGTCTCTGAAGTTACGCTTGCTCTTCTTCTCTCTCATCTTCAAGACCCTCTCCATCTCATCATCCGATGCGTTCGCGCTCTTCCTCCCTTCAACACACACGAGCATTCTGAAACCCCATGTCTCAAGGAGAGGCTCCCAGGCGCTCAGCTTAAGGTTTAAGTACGTGACACCAAAGTCTTGAAACTCAACCTCCCCCATCAACGATGCTCTGTGCACACCGAAAGAGAAGGTCAGCCCCCTACACGCAACCTTGCAAAGGGGAGGATCAGTAGGTGCCAAGTACCCTCCTGCGGCACTTCCTGCTGTGAGCATTACTTCGAAGCCCTCAGACTTTCCCTTCACCACGCAAACAGTCTCGCGCAGGAGCCTCAGGAGCTGGCTAGTCGAGGCGCTCCCGGCACTGGGGGGCGCCACAGAAGAGTTCATGTCAAGGGCAGGCGCGAGCGCACTCGAGGGGAGGTTTCTGAACACGGTCGACGCCGACGAGTTGGTGTCCTTCGTGTAATTCGTAGTCATGGTATTCGTCGTCGGAACGCTCAAAGCGCTGACGGGAGTTCGCGGTTGATACGGAGAATTGAAGCGCGATGGCGAATGGAGAGAAGTTGCGGAGGTGATGGTGGAGGTTGCCGTGAAGTTGGAGTTGTGCCGTCTTTTCGCACGCCCCCTCCTCCTCGCACCCCCGCGCTGTCGATAATTTGGCGTGCTCATTGGCATCGTCGACGACATATCACTGCTCTTGATGGGGTTGGTGGGGTTCGCACGATGGTTGACCTTGTCAATGCCTTCGAAGTAAATATCTTGAGGGTCCTCCTTCTTCTCAAATATTTTGGAAACCGGCATGAGGCAAAATTCCACAAGACCCGCTGTTCTACCCTTCTTGCTATCGTTCTCGCCCCTAATATAGCCCCGAATTTGAACTTCGGAAACCTTGAAGTCAAGCGACTGGCAAAGATCGATTTTTGCGGGAGATGGGGAGAGCGAGTTCAACTTGCACTCGGTGAGGACAGCCTTGTAGGAGCTCGACGCCTCCACGGGGGAGAGCATAATGTTGTCCTCCGAAACTTCCCCTACAAGTTCCAGAACCTCCATGGTTTCACTGAACCCCATGGCGTTGTAAACTATTGTTACTCCCTCCAATGTTGTTTCGAAAGAGAACTTAGAAATACCCCCGATGGCGTCACCAGCCACTTCGCCCTTGTCAAGCACGAGCTGAAGCTCTGGATTGCAGGACGATTGGAATTCGTAAGAGAGGGAGGACTTGGATTTCCACTTGAGCAAAACAACATCGAGCATTTCCCCGCCGCCCACGCCCGCAGATAGGTCCGAGCAAGGCATTGCCACCTCACACCCGCGGAAAATGACGTCAAGAGTTATGGAGTCGAAGCCCCAGTACGTCGAGGGGGAGGCATCAGGGAGCTCAGTAGATGAGGTTTTTGGGGTGCCCTCGCCAGTGGGGCTAAACATCCCGTCAGCTATTCTACTCGTTCCCATAATCGACTGGTTTTTCAGCTGCTGCTGGAAGGCCAGCTTTTGCTGATGCGCGATTCTTTGCTGCTCCTTCTGCCTCTCCAATCCGCTCTTTATTTCGTCAACAAACGAAAAGATGGAAAGTAGGAGGGCGGGGCTGACGATTACAATGTTGGGAGCCACTTCGAACGAAGATACCACGGATTTTCCGACACGATCGACCGACAGAGAGAGCAGCGGGACGGCTGCCTCCGAAGATGTCGCATGAAATACTCCGAACTTACTCTTCTCATCGATGGCACGGATGGAGGAAATCTGGAACGATCCCTGGGTATTATTTTCTGCCTGCTTAAGGTGAAGGCTAATGTCCGCGAAAATTAATGAAAGGATTGCGGAAGCAGGCGAAGTGGCGAGGGAGGACGACAAAAATAGGGAGACACTTCCTATTTGAAAGTTTAAAGAAAATCCATGAGACGGCGTCGTCGATGTGGGGGGAGGGGAGGTGGAAGTGAAAGTCGGAGGGGAGGTGGGAATGTAAACAGGCCCCGGAGCCTCGGTTTTTAATCCCAATGCAACCTTGCCGAAGCCAACGATAAATGCCGGATCAATGCGAATGTCCACCTTGTTGATGGCGACGGAAATGGCGTTGTCGCTCTTGCTCAAAGTAACGGAGACGTTGAAGTCGTTGACACCACCCCCAAGCCCTTCTCTCAATGTCGACCCGCCTTCTTGTCCAAAGTCTTCCACTCGCAGAGAACCCCTGCAACGAGCGAATGCGACGAAGAGGGTTAGAGTCCCCGCGTAACCCCGGCCTTCCAACGTGCCGGTCCATGCATCGGTCCCTTCTCACCTCACAACCTCAAGGCTGTTCGAAGCCTGTGTTCCTCTCAAAGACATTTTTTCGGCGAACAGGACGATGCTGTCCTGAAGAGAAGACAGATGGTATTCGTCAAAGACGTTGAACGGCGGAGCAGAGGAGATGAGAGTCTTGACGGAGGAGATTGAAATGTCGAAAGAGTATTCTACCAAAGGCGAAGAAAGAGAGGATGGCCGAGACTGGGAGGGAGGAGGCGCAGAAGAAGGCAAAGCCTTTATGACCTCGACAACACCTTTCAGCTCTCTAGCTACTCTCACAATGTCGGGGAGGTAGAGGACGAAGACTGGCATGTCCAACTTTCCTCCGGCGCGAGCGATCCACTTCGACGGCGGAAGGTCGGGTCGAGGTTGGTGTTTCGACATGCCCAGCCACTCCAAGTCTTCCACCTCGCAGTTCCTCGCCAGCCTGACGCGCATCACGAACATGTTTCTCGACCTTCGGGGGAGGATCAAGACGGCAACGACGAACGGAGGAGTGTTAGTAGTTTGCAGGTTTGTTCTCATGCACTTCTTCACCCCTCTTCATTCCTCACCTAAACATGTCATAGCGGCGAATCTCATCAACCAAGCGGGCCCCTCCTAGGATGACATCGAGTTGCTTGCGTTGATGGGTCTTGGCAATTCGAAGTTCAAGGCTGCTAAGATTCGAGGAGAAGACGTGAGTCAGGTTCTCGTTGAGGAGCTTGACGAGGATTGAGTTGAACTTGACTGAGACTGCAAAGGGTGCGCTCGTCCCCTTCTCAGTTTCGACGGGGTTGGAAGCTGTTGAAGAGGCAGGCTTACGTGGCGGCCTCGGAGGCTTGCTCGTTTCGCGCTGCTCCTTATCTAACATGGATGATGTGAGCGAGATGAACTTGCTCAATCCTGCGAGCGAAGCGAATGCGAGTCGTGGAGAGGAGACCGCGTTAGCTGATAAGGAACAGTCTCCCGAGGGCGGCGAGCGGGAGCGCCTCCCACCTATCTCACCTCGCCTTTCCAAGCTGGCCTCCAAACCCCCAACATCGACCTTAAGCCTGGCACCCTTGTCGCCACGCAACCCCTTCTCCATTATGACGCTCAAGAAGGGGACGTCCCCCTGGTTGTGCATCAACGGGGGCTCAAAATCAGGGAACATCAGGCTCTCCCCCGAGGGACCGCACTTGTAACTCTTCACGTAGCAGCCCTTGCCGTCCCCGAAGTGGAAGCTTTCTAGAACCATCTTGGCCCTCAAGTCTTGGGATCTTCCTCTCAAGGATACGGCGAGCGACGAGAGCGAAAAGGAAAGGAGGACAGGGGGAGGGCCCGCACTTGTAGAGCGAGGGTTATCGTCAGAGCTCAGGTTACACTTGAACTCATTTAATTTGATTGTGAAGAAAAAGGTCTCTCCGTTCTGGGCCTTTCTGAGCACCTTGGAGGAGGGCTTGGCGTCGCCGAAGGATGAGCTCTGCGCGAGGAAGCGCTCGTTGAGGACGGCTGTGTTGACCGCATTGTCTTCGAGGCTGAAGACGTTGAGAGCCTCCGGCGCGGGCCTCCGAGCTCGGCTGCGGAGCAGGGCCTTCGCGCGGAGCGCCCCCTGCCTCCTCACGCCCTCAGTCGGGCCCTCCTCAACCTCCTTCTTCGCCGCCAACATGGCCCGGAGCTCCGCCTGGCCGCGGAGCTGCTCGAGCGCGGGGAGGGATGGGTTTTGACCCTCAGATTGCATCCTCTCGATAACAGCCGAAACGTCAGCAATGAGCTGAAGCTGGTCGATCGAGACGGCCGAGTGGAAGCTCTCATCAGAGGCGCAGTCATCGTACTGAGAGGGATCCACGGCAGCAACGTTTGCGTCCAGGCGAGCTAAATTCTCGCTGTTGAGATACCCAACCTTTGACGACACCACTGAAGGCGTCTTTTGGGAAGCCGAGGAGCTGGCGTTGACGTTGGTGTTGGGGGGTGAGAAGAAGACGCTCCTGGAGTGAGGCGTGTCGAAAGAATGCTCGGGGTTGATGAACTCCTCGTTGTGGGCGTCAACGAAGAAGGAGGAGGACAGCTGGGGGTTGATGGTGGGCGCAGCATCGAGAGAGAAGGAACTCGCGCGAACTTTGTCAGGGTTGGAATCAGAGTTCGCATCATCGAGGAATTCCATCTGCGGCGCGAGGTCGTGACGTTAGAGAAACGCGATCGAATTTTGGTGCGGGTCTAACTAAAATTAGACTCGTCGTTTTTGCTCCTTTTTTCTCTCACCTCGTTGAAAATATTCGGCACGGGTGAATTCGGCGTGTGCGCTCTGGACCTAACCGGCTTTGGTGTCAGCATTGCGGGACCGTCGTCTTTGTCGACCCCTACAAGGGTCTCGATGTCAAGGTCCTGCGAACGTGACGAGAGGGTCCTGGCGCGAGTCGCCTCGGCAGGCGGCGAAGGGAGGGAGGGAACCTTGAACTTATCGAGGACCGCGACCGTAGATGACCGCCGCAGATCACCGGGCGCGCCTGTTTTGGCCGTCAGGAGCGTCGATTTGAGAAGGGAGGAGAGAGTGGAAATATTACCGGGGGAGAGGTCGATGACGATTGAATCCACAACGGTAGACACCTTGACCTTCGAGAGTGTGTAATCCTGAGGGATGACGGACTTCTGAATCTCAACGTTTACGTCGAACTTTTTGATGAACTGAATGGTTGTCCCCGGGGAGGTGTGCAGCGACACCGAGATGGAGGAGAGGACGAGGTTGAACTTGTCGTAAAAGTTCTGCTGCCAGATCTTCCCTGCCTTCGACTTTCGCCTCGAGTTCGAATTGTTGGGGTTGTTCGTAGCGTTGGTGTTGGTGGTGTAGGTGGTGAACTCCGACCCGTGCTCAGAGGGGGGGGGCCTGTTCCTGTGGCCACGGCCGTGGCGGTTTACGGTGGGCACTGAAGGGAGAAGGGTGGGGGAGGGTAAAAGGTTGGACGAGGTCATAAGGGTTTGGGTCTTGGGGGACGTTAGGTGCGAGGATCCTGCCATCAGCTGAGACGCAGAGAGCACGTTCTCGGATTGCATCGACGAAGACAGCTGGGAGAGCGGGTGGGTGGTTAGCGAAGCGGGTGGTGGAGAGGGTTGCATCGATGAACAAGGAGGTCGATGAGGTGGGGTGCCTCGCAACCAATATTGCTCTTTGCAGAATCTCACCTTCAAGTTCGTCCCCCCCCCCGCCGTGTCAGGGTGCGAATTGTTAATGTCTATATTCGGGGATAGGAGCGGCTTCAATTTTGGTGTGGTCACGTTGACGCTCTCCCAACCAAACGGCGTGGTGGAGGAGGGGGTGCTGAGGCCGGCCATCCGGCCGTTGAAGAGGTGGATGTTTCCCAGGTCTATGATTATCGAGGATGCCGTAGAGGGGGAGGAGGGAGAGGCAGTAATGGTGATGAGAGGAGCGTGAAAGTTCACGTCCACGAAGAGGTTCTTGTGCTGGGAGAGCGTCAGGGCGGCCTTCTGCTTCAGCTTCCGCTGGGCTGCCGAGAGAGTGGTTTTATTGAGGGTGTCGTAAAAGGTGGTGGATGGGAGGGATTTCTTCGAGGAGGAAGAGGAAGAGGAAGGGGGGGGGAGGAACTTTTTGAACTGCGACGGGGGGGGTGGGGAGGGATGGTGCGTTAGTAGTCCGTTCGCTCTGCTGTTTTCAGGTTTATATACTAGAAAGCAACCCTTTGATAATATTTTTGGCCCGTCTCACCTCCTTCAAAGTCGTCAGGGAGGGAGACACTGAGAAATGTAGCTGCTCGAGTGTTGCGACGACTGCGTAGTCGAACCCTGGTTTATCTATGGGATTGTGAGAGAGCGTGAGGGAGAAGAGGTTGTCCTTATCGTTTTGAGAGTGCGAGATGATCTGCGAACGAGAAAAGCGAGGAGGAAAATAAAATAAAAAATAGGGTGCAGGGGGTGGGGTAAGGATTGCCGCGACGGGGGCGAAAAGCGAGGGGGGGAGGGGCTACGGAGCGAAGGGGCTCGCGGTCCCGAAACGGGCTGAGAAGGGCAATAGGGTTGCTGGGGTCATCGCAAAGGGGGGGCCATACGATGCTCACTTCTGTCCTGCCTCTTCAAAGCTCCAGTCTTTTAAAAAGGGCGGACACGGTAGACCCCAATCTCACCTTGCTTATCTGTCCGTCCCTCCTTATTTCGTTCGCCTCGAACGAAGACAGCGTGGTCGCCGAGGTGAAGGACTCGTAGTCCGCTCGCAGGGCGTAAGTCGACTTGAACTTTGAGAAGTTCAGCTCCAGGAAAGGGATCTGCGGGTCGGACGGGGAGGCCGAGGAAAAGAAGGTGGCAGAGCCGTGGGGGAGGGAAACGTTGACGGAGACAGCGACGGAGGTCAAGACGTCCAGGGATCCCGAGCTGCGCTTCATTGACGACTTTGGGAGGGTGGGAGGTTGGGGGGGGGGGGGGGGGGATGAGAAAATGGTGCAAGACGAGCGGCGGCGGAGGGGTTTGGGCGGCGTGGCTCTCGAATGGTACGGGGCCTCCATCCTCCCCCCTCACCTTCTTGAAATGTTTGTCCAGGTACTCAAGCAGCCTCTCGGTCTCCTTCATTTTCTCCGGGCTCTTGGCCTGCTCCCTCCTAGCCCTCCTGTTGGGCGTCGTGGGTTCCTCCAGGTCGCCCGTCTTTGCCACAAGCGACGTCGCCAGGCTGTGAAATATCGATCCCTCGTCGTTCCCCCCTTCCCCCTTTCCCTTTGCTTCCGCCTTGTCCGCCGCCCCCCCCCCAGCGCCGAGGGACTGCGCCCTGTGCACCATGGCGCGGAAGACTATGACGTCGTCGATCGTGAGGGGGCCGACGTTGCCGCATTCGATCGCGTCCATTCGCTGGAGGCCGGGGGGGGGGAGGGGGGCGAGGAGGCGTTGGGTTAGCGTGGGGCCCACCTCCCCCCTCCCTTCCACCTTTTGTCAAAACGTCTCCCCCCCCCTCACCTTCCGCTCCTTCTTGGATAGTGGGTCCGTCCCTTCCCCGCCAATGTGCCTCGCGTAGAGGTCCATGTACTCCAGCCTCCACCTTCTCCTCTCCATCAGGAACTCCATCGTACGAGTCCTCCTGAGCGCGCGGTGGGCGGGGTCGGGTGGGCAGGGGCGTGGTAAGCGTTTGCTGTCATCGCCC
>BRXZ01001457.1:1713-12606 GCA_030267625.1 Triparma retinervis
ATTTATGAATTCGACTCTTTATAACAATAACCCTACCGACGAAGAATGTATTCCCAACGGGCTCTTGGCAGACATGCAGAGGGGCCGTTGGTGATGTAGGCGAGACAAGCTTAAATGCTTAAGGGTTGGCAGACATGCCGAGGAGCCCGTTGATAACGTAGGGCTCGCCGTTGAGCTGGTCGTGGACCATGATGGCAAGGATTCCCATCTGGGCAGCGCGACCGTTGTTTAGCTCAATTCCCCTCTTCCTGTCCTGGTCCTCAGGGGAAAGGTCGTCCCACCCGAAATCGAGGGCTCCGTTGCGGAAATCCCCAGGGAACTCTCCAGGCTCGGCTCCGTTGGCAGAGTCCTTCATGACAAAGAGCTCGAGGAAGCCAACGAAGGCAATGAGCTGGAAAAGACCGGCCTGGGGGATGGCGTTGAAGGCTCCGAACCCATTTGGGATGGAGGCGAAGGAGGTTCCGTGGTAGTCAATGTCACCAGAGAGGTGGGTGCCCATGCGGGTGGTAATGTCTCCAGCAACAGCAAGCATTGCAATGCGGCCGTGCTTGATTTCGACATAGCGGAGGCGGTCTGGTGGGTGGGAGGTGTTGAGGGGGAGGGGGAGGAGAAGTTAGTCGGCGTGTATACGGAGAGCGACCCGAAGGTAGTGACACGTACACCCCCTCTCAATCCCCCCCCCCTTATGTGAATCGAACCGAAGATAACTTACCGAAACGCTCCTGGTCAGCATCGTCGAGGAGACCGAGAGGATCCCAGAATCCAAGGGGAGCCTGGGATCCGATCTCTGCACAAAAGGATGGGATAAGGCGTGTAAGGTTAAGCTACGGGGTTGTTTTCAGACCAATTTCACTCCAAGAAGCAGGGGAGATGGGTTAACATGAAGGTGACGAGAACTTACCACTTTCGAAGGCCTTAAGAGAAGTGGTGGCGGCAGGAACCTTGGTAACAAGAGATGCCTGGAAAGCACTAACACCTGCGAAGAGAGTAGCGAGAATAGCGAGCTTCATGGAGGATTTCCTGGGGCAAATGCAGCGGCAAGGTGCGGTGAGTTTGAGTTGGGGGTAAATTTCGTACAAAGGAAGCTCATTTGGCCGTACGGGTTTTCACTCAAAGTAACCATTGGTGCTCTTCTTTTAAAGATGCGGTCAAATCGACTCCAAAACGAGACAATAGTCTACCCACCTTAATTTAAAGCCAATCAAGGCAAATCCTCTCTTCAACTAACTCATCAATGATATAATTCAACAAAACAAAAACAAAATGTTAAGACACTACTGTGCGCTTCCAAGGAATACAAGAGTCTGTAAATTGTTCTTAATCGGTCCGTAACGAAAGTCCTTCGTGAATCCCCCCCCGTCCGTAAAACCAAAAGCAAAAGTTTGTCCGCAGCCCTCCAGCGCCGCCAGTTTGCTTGGTCCTTTGCAGGGTCCTTATCCCCGTGTGGTAAATCTTTCGTTGCATCCACCTGCCCCACTGCTCTCCCTCTGTCTTTCTGTCTGTTGTTGGTGGTGGTTGGTTTGGTGGTAGTTACTTACTGGTTGCACAAGAGCGCAACTCCCCTGAGGGCCCAGTAGTTGGGGTATTTCTCAGCCGTGCACTTAAGGTTCACGAAGAAGATGAAGTACCTGTCCGTCCTGCTACTGTACTTGTAGCAAGGGCACTCGTAAGGTCCCTGAGGTCCAAAGTAGCCCTTCTTGAATGTCTCCTCTTCCTTCCTTGCGTTTCCAGTGACGAGCAAGACAGGGAGGCCGACGAAGAGCACCTTGGGGGTGCTCTCGATGAGGTGTCCCTCGTGCTTGCCCCAGGCTCCTCCATCGAGGTAAAGGCCGTGGACGTAGATGCCCTCGGGGGGGGGGCTCCTGACCTGCTGCTCCCCGTTGTAGTCGGTGACCTCCGTGTGGTACACAACGTCGTCTAGCGCCCACTTGTCTCCCTTGTGCTTCCTGGTGACCTCCTGCTTCATGGCAGTCAAGCAACCGGCGGGGTTGAAGAAGCCAGTGAGCCAGAAGCACGCAGGCCTCCCCTCGTTCAGCCAGCTCCTGTCCTGGTCGTCGCGCTGGATTAGACTCGTGAACCACAGTCCGAGCGTAGGAAGCCTCCAACTGAACTCGTCTCCCGTGAGAGTGTTCTCGAAGTAGTGAGGGACCTTGGCGTCAAACATGCTGTCCAGGGTCTCCTGGAGCTCGGCCGTCATGACGACCTCGCCCTTAATGGCAAGCTGAAGCTGGGCCAGGGTGAACCTGACCTTGGCAATGACGTTTTGCAAGCGCTGGAGCTCCTGGAAGAGGAAAATGTTCATGGGCTTGTCCATGCCGCCGAGCTTCTGGATCTTAGCCTTGTAGTCGTCCTCGACGTAATCCTCAGGCAGCCTCTCCTGGAGGTCGGTCGCCTTCTCGTACACGACCTCCTCCCTGCTGACTCCTCCATCTCCTCCCCCGCCCTTGGGCTGGGTCTCGCCCAGGGTCTTGAAGAGGGCGTTGACCTCCTTCACGCGGAAGGTAAGGTCAGCGTTGGGGTGGAGTCCGAACACCTCGGGACTGTCAATCTCAGGGAAGGACTCAATGTACTTCCTATAGTTGCCGTGCTCCACCTCGTCAGGGTTCCTGTACGAGAAATCGTTGGGAATCTTGAAGATGGGGTTGGAGGGGTTGTAAGTGTAGTCCTCCTCGCAGGCCTTGGGCGTCAGCCACTCCTCGGTGTAAATCCTGAACATCCTCACGTCGAGACTGTCCGTAATCTTTCCTCCATACTGCACAGCGGCGACCATGTACTGGAAGGTACTCCAACTGATGGGGCCGTTGTAAAGGTGCTTCTCCAGGAAGAGAACGCACGCCGTGAGGTCTCCGTCACTGTACTGGTAAGGGATGCCCCATCCGAGAGGACCGAACTTCCTCCTCTCGAGCACGATGCTGTGCAAGAAGCAAAGGGCGAAGAGGAGCTGCCTCCACTGGGCAGTCTCAACCCTCTCGATCTTGTCCTGGTCGACCATGACTCCAGGAGTGTAACTCCTGAGAAGTCCAGCCTTGAGGCCGGCGGGAGGCTCGTTGGCAACCTTGGTGCACATCTGAAGCAAGCCCAGAGGGAACTCGGGGTGGGGAAGTGCGGTGATAAAGAGCCTGAAGTTGGGGTCCATGTCATCCTTCTTGTCGTTGATGATGTTCTCCATCTCGTTCATGAGGCCAAGGCCGAGCTCGCAGTTCTGAAGCAGCACCCAGGTTCCATTGACCACGGCGGCGTTGATGGCCTTCTGCGCGACGGGCTCCTGTCCCTCTCCCAAACTAATAACAGCGGGAGGAGGGAGCTTCTTCTTCCTGCACAGCGTCTCGATACTGTCGGTGGGATCGGCCCCCCTACTCAGCAAGACAATGACGGGCACCTGAGGAATCATGGTCTCGTAAACCATGTCAAAAGTGTCGGTAACGGGCTCCACGAAAGCGGGCCCCATCTCCTTGGTAGACCTGAGGAACTCCTTGCAGGTGAGGATGCACCTGTCCACCCTCAAACTCCTCACCAGGAGAAGCTTGAGGAAAGGACCGATGTCAGCCTGCTCGGCGATCTTCTGCTCGTACTCCGGAATGGCCATCTGTTCAGGCTCGTTGTCCTCGTACCACCGCTTCCACATGGCCTCATTGGCAATCATGTCGGTGGCGAGGTTGCTGAAGAACTTGTTACTGTTGCTCAACTCGATAATGTTGAGCCACACGTCGTTGCTGATCCACATGAAGGGCTTCCTCCTGACACTGTTGATGTCAAGCGCGGCGCCTCCCCTCAGGAACAGAGTCACGTCGCTCTGCTTCAACAAGCCGGCGGTGACGAGGATCTTCATGGTAAGGAGGAGGATGAAGGTGAGCTTGTCCGCCTCGTACAGACCACGGTTGATGTACCTGTAGGTGATGTACGTCATCTTAGTGATGATGTTGTCCACCCTCT
This sequence comes from Triparma retinervis, assembly GCA_030267625.1. NCBI lineage: Eukaryota > Bolidophyceae > Parmales > Triparmaceae > Triparma > Triparma retinervis. Next base: position 5,647 of record BRXZ01001457.1, read on the forward strand.
TACTCGCGAGGGCGGCCTTCTCCGCAAGGTCCATACTGGACATAAAGAGCTCCAGGAACTGGGTGAGAGAAGTCTGGTACATTACGTTGCACATACTCATCTCAACGATACTGAAGTAAAGGACACTACCGCGGGTAGCGGCGGGCCTGAACTGCTCACGCTTCTCGGAAATATTCTTCTTGGTCTCATCGGCCGCGATAAGCTTGGCGTTCACCTCGGCAGCCTTGGCCTTGGTGTTGGCAAGCACGGCGATGAGCTCCTCGTCCTCGAGCAGGTCTCCGGAGTTGCTGGTCAGCCTCTCCAAAAGATCGGCGTCGAGCTTCATGAGACTCTTGGTGTTGTTGTTTACCTCCTCGAGCACCTGGTTGAGCTGATCCTCAAGAGCCTTTTGCTCCTTTCCGATGACCTTACTAAGTAACTGCTCCTCGAGACCCTTCTGGGTCACGGTGAAGTCGATCAAGGTGGTCTTCGCCTGCAACTCGGGACTGAAGCTTGGGTTGGGAAGCCTCGTGATGAAGAAGAGCTGGAAGTTGGGATCGTAGTCCATCACCTTGTCGCTCACGTTCACGAAGAGCTTCTTTCCCTTCTTGATGAACTGCTTCTCGAGCACAGGGTCCATCATGGGGTCAATCTCATCCTCAACGCCGATGATGATAAGGCTCCTTCCGTCGCCCATGCAAAACTCGAGCTTGTCCTTCAATTTACTGTCGTTCAAGGCGACCAACTCCTGGCCCTGGAAGTTGGGCAATTTGTCCTTCTCCTTGTTCTTGATCCAGCTTAAGGCCTGACCCTGAGGATCGACCAGCAAGGGGAACCTGGTACTCTTGGTGACCATAATTCCGTTCTGCTTGGAGAGGGGATCCGTCGGCAAACCCTGCATGTTCCAGTCGCCGATAGTTCCGATGTCGACCAGGAACTCAATGACGTCCATGTTCCTCGTGACGGGCACACCCCTGGACTCGCAGTCAGCGGTGAACTTCTCGTTGAGGAGGTAGTTCCTGTACTGCTGGTTGAAGGGACCGCAGTAGGAAACGAAGGCGCAACCAATAGCACAATCGCCAACGAGCCTCTTCTTCTGCTCGTTGAAGTTGGCAGCATCCTCGGTCCACCTAGCCTTCTCGCCAGCCAGGCCGTTAATGAGGGCCGACGCCTGGTTCATCTTTTTCTGTAGGCTGTTGGCTCCGTCCTCGATGGCCTTCTTCTTCTTCATCTGAGTGTCGAACATGTCTTGTAGACCCTGGAGCTTCTCGTTACAGGCGGCAAGCCTGCTCTCAGCCTCAGCGAGGGCCTTGTTGGCGGCCTCCATCTGGTTCTCGGCAATTGCCAAAGCCTCCAACTTGGGCTTGACAATCTTACTGGCCTCGTGGTAGAACTTCATCGCCCTAGCGTAAGTACAGAGACCCTCAGCAGCAGCCGAGGCAGACTTGGCAAAGGCGGGCGTGAACTTCTCGAGCTCAATGTAGCACGTGATGAACTCGACAGTCTCATCGTTCATCTGATCCTTTCCTAGACCTCCGAACCCGACGAGCTCGTTTAGGAAGGTACTCCTGGAGATCATGCTCATTCCGTAGGGCTTGAAACTGGTCTCGAAGAAGGGGAATTCGTCTCCCTTGATAGTAAGCTTGCAAGGCTTGACAGGGACAACGTACTCCTTGAAGAGGATGAGAATACAATCGAAGACGAGCTTGATGATGTCCGTAGGGTTCTTGTTTCCCTTAATCTCTCCAATATGAGCAGGCTTGATGGAGTTGATGGCCGAATTAGCCTCGTTAACGAAGGGCATAGCCTTGGCCAAGTCCTTGTCGCAGGCCTCCTTCTCTCCCTGGATCCTGGCAGCATCCGCCTCGCACTTGCTCTTGATGCCCATGACCTGTTCTCCCTCCTTCTTGGCGTCGGCGGCACTGATCTCGAGACTTCCAAGCATCTTGTTGGTGTTGACGGTGGCCTCCTCGAGCTTAACCTGCTCGGCAGCGAGGACGATCTTCATGGCCTCGACGTCGGCTCCTCCCTGTACGAGCTTCTCCAAGCCAAGCTTGACCCTGCTCTCCTTGTCCTTGAGCTCCTCGAGCTTCTTGCCGTACATTGCCTTGTAGGCATCAATGAAACTGAGGTAACTCTTAGGGGTCTGGAAGACCTGGCGACGCATGCTGTTAAAGTACTCTTCACAGACCTCCACAACCATCTTGTGGACCATTCCCATGTGCACCATGAGGTTCTCCTTGACCTCGGGGGTACCGTCAATGGGGTAGTCCTGGATGAAGCCCTTACTGACGCTAATGAGGGCCTCCTCAGGCCAGCTCAGGAACCAATCGATCGTGGGGGCACTAACGAGCCCGGGGAACTTCCTAGCCCTCACTGGGAACTTGGGATTCAGGGGACTCATGCAGAGCATGATGTGGAGGTTGTCCCTAACGCAGTCGGTGAAGTAGGCCTTCAAGTTAGCCTGAGACTCCTCAAGGCCTGGCCTGTCCTTGCGGAAGGCGGGCTGAAGATCGGCGGTCATTGCCATCATCTCATCCTTGGGGAAGAGGTTGGGAACCTCTCCAGTCATGAGGACGCTATTTATCGTCTCGAGGAAGACCTCTGTCTTGATCTCACTCTCGGTGAAAAGGAACGTGGTGGGGTTCTTCTTGTGGCCGGCGTTCTTGTACATCAACCTGATGTCATCTAAGAGGGCAGCCTCACCATACTGCTTCGTAAGGGTGATCTGGAAGCACTCGGCCCTGGAGATGTAACTGGCGAGCCTCGTGAGACTTTGCTTTCCACTTCCTCCGACTCCGACGAGAAGACCACTCCCACGGGGGGTCTCGATCAGCCTGTTGATCCTCAACAGGTGCTTGAGGGCGTCCTCGAAAAGCACGAGCTCCATCTTCTTGGAAGGGTTCTCCTCGTTGAACTTCTGCAAGAACATGTAAACCCTCTCCCTAATCTGACCAAGAGTTCCGCCATCTTCGTATATCTTGGGGGCCAGCTCCTGAAGGACCTCGTCCTCATCATAGATGTCGTCCCTGAGGAAGCTAACCATGAACCTGGGCTCAGCGCAGGCCTGGGCGACGATTTCTTCTCCAAAACACTCGTCAGCGATCTCCTTGATCATCTTCTCGTAGTTGTCCTTGTCCTTGTTGTTGGTTAGCTTGTCGCAGAAGACGCGGTCGCACTCGTGCTTCCACAAACCAACGAGCATATTGGTAGCGGAGAAGTTCTTCAGGGTTCCCTCCTGCATCCTCTTTCCTCCGGTAAGGATGGTTTCCTTGGGGGTGAGGAGAACGCCCTGGAAGACGCGCGAGAGGTCACGCATGTTGAAAACGTAGTGGAACTTCGCGGGAGTGGGAAGCATCTTTCCCTTGATGGTCCTCCAGAGCTTAATGGTGGCATCGGTGAGCTGGTTGGCAGCGGTGAGGGTGCCCTTCTCGAACTCGGCAGCCGTGAACCTCCCGGAAAGCATCTGACCGTAAATGTCGTTGATACTGGTGATGGAGGGAAGGACGAGGTTGAAGATGAAGAAGTTCCTCTTGAGCCTGTTGGGGATGTCGTTCTTTCCTCCCCCAGGGTGCTGCATGGCGGCAAGGTACTGCAGATCCTCGCAGTTCTTGAAATCTCCGCGCTTGTCCTTGTCAAGGAAGCAGAAGCCTCCATACTCGACAGTGAGCCTGATGAGCTCCAGGGTGGTTTGATCTCCCCAGTTGTTGACCTCGGGCATGGAAACATCATCGAAGAGAATGGTCATCTTCTTTCCGTTGGGAGGACCGTAGTTCTTTCCTCCCCTCTTGTCGAGCTCGGCCTCAATAGACATCTGGGCCATGCCGGGAGTGGTGGCACTAGAGAAGTTAATCCTCTTGGTCATCATCTTGGCAGGGTCCTGGGCAGCCAGGAACATGAGCATGACTGAAGTCTTGGCAGTACCCTCAGCTCCGCAGATGAGGACAGCTCCCTGCTGCTTGTGAATGTTCTTCGTGACGTAAAGGGCACGCGTGGAGTCCATGGTGGGGACAAGCAAGTTAGAGAAGTCGAGCTTCTCGCCCTCGGGGTACGTCCACTTCTCGGGCCTCCACTTCTCCCACTCCTTGTTGTCGTTGACAAAGTACTCGTAGATGGTCTCGCCCTCCTCGACGGTGGGCATGACACCGTTGGTGTCATTATCCCTGAGCCACTGGTCGAACTTCATCCTATCCTCGGCCTCGAGGAGGCCACCGACGGACCAGCAGAGACAGTACACGAAGATCCTCTCATACTCGAGCTCGAAGTTGTTGAAGGGAGTCATCTTGGCGCTCTCAGTTAGGCCCTCGATGAGCTGCGCCATGGAGCATATCCTTCCAACCCTGCCCTCCTTCATGACCTGAGCTGTGTTCCTACCAAGGAAGTCATAGCACTTTCCAGGGTCGACGGGAGTGTTCTCTCCCATCCACTTCTTGAAGAAGTCCCTAAGGATACCCTTCCTATTCTCGTCAGGCCTCTTCCTGACCCAGGCCTCGGCGACAGGCGCCCAGTCAAGGTCAGTGTCAGACACGTAAATAATACCGGCACGGGACACAGTAGCGGGAGACGCGTTAACGAGAGTCTCGACCTCGAACATCATCTTGACATTGTCAGTCATGGGCATGCGGTCACCGTTAGCAAGGGTGAGCAGCTTGTTGTCATCGAGCACAGTGTTAAGATCCTCGATCCAAATAGCATCGACGGGCCCATCCGCAATGATCCAAGTGTTGAAGGGGTTCGTCCTCTTGTTGAACTTGGCCCACATTGCCGCAAAAACTCCGGTAGTCCACTCGCCAGTCATGGGGTCGGTCTGCCCGTACATCTCCTGACTCTTGATGGCCTTGGGGTTGAACCTGGAGTCCTTGTAGGTGATTCCGTTGCGTTCCTGAAGGGTGTCCTTCAAGACCTTGAAGATGCAACTCTTTCCTCCACCGGAGGGCCCGACAAGCATAATGCCGTGCCTGACCCTGGTGGTCTCGAAGAGCTGGATGACCTTGAGGACCCAGGATTCGTGGTAGACAAGCTGGTACTTCTCAACCATGGTGGCCAGGATCTTCTCCTCCTCAGGGTACTCTCCCTTGGGAGGGGGCGCCATGCCAGGGAATAGATCGGCAAGCAACGAAAGGAAGAGAGGGACATCCTGACTGACGAGCTTGGACAGATTCATGTCGCGCACGGTACGGTACACTAGGAACGCCTCGGGGAGAGAAATGTTCTCACGCTTGGTGGCTCCCATGGTACGGAGCACGGAGAGAATGTTACGCAGACCCCAATCGTAGTGCCTCTGGTTACTCAGCTGCTCCTTACAGGTGGCGTAAAGAGAGAAGAACTTGGCGGAGAGGATGTCGAAGTCCGTGTATCCGACGGAGCACATCTTCACCTTCTTGATAATCTGGAAGTCGGGCGTCATCATGGCAACGCCACGGAAGAGGGCCTTGAGGTTCTCAGGAAGCTCCTGCCTTCCTGCGTAACCAGGGTTCATGGTAATGAAGAAGGCGCAAACGGGCTGCAGGAAAACGTTCTGAGGGTCTCCAGGGAACTGGAAGTACTGAACGTTCTGCTTCTTGGCATTCTGGATCGCCAGCACCTGCTGAGCAACCACAGAAAGCACAGGGAGAGTGATACGGTTGAACTCATCGAAGCATCCCCAGAGTCCACCCTGGCAAAGACCCTTGAAGATCTTGGCACAGTCAGTGTACTTCATCTGATCAGTACAGTTCGTGACGACGACGAAGATTCCAAGAGTGTTTCCAAGATCCTTGGTGGTCTCGGTCTTTCCTGTTCCAGCAGGCCCGGCGGGGGCTCCACCGAAGAACATACCGAGAGCCTGGGCGAGGGTGATGTAACACTTATCCGTGAGGGGCGTAATGACCAACCTCTCCTTGGCTCCGAGGTACTCGTACTGGTAGTTGAAGTCGACATCAGTAATTGCGACAACGGTGGCTCCATCACTAGGGACATCATCAGTAGCGTTGGGCCTCCAGTAGAAACGAGCCTGCTTGAGCCAGTCGAAATCGTTGGGATCAGTGACCTTCTTCTGCTTGACCAGGACGGCAAGCTCATCAGCAATGTCACGCTGGTGCACGTGAACAGTCACAAGAGTCTCGATCTTCTTACGGTTGACCTTAGTGCCAAGATCCTGGAGGCACCAAGAACTCATCTCCGTTAGGACCTACAAGACAGCGAGCGAAGGGAAAAAGTGAATTGTGGGTTAGGATTGTCGGGTGAAGTTTAGAAAACGGAGGCTTCCGGCAAGTCTCATCCGCTCTCACCTGAATCTGGCGAATCTTGTTGTCCTTCATTGCCGTCTTCTTGATGCGACAGACCTCAAGAGCGGACTGCGTCTCCAAGGTCCAGGCAATCTGAACGGCGAGGAGGGCGAACTGGGCAATGTTGCGGTCAACAAGAGGACGAAGCTGGGTAATATCAGTTCCCATGTCGGCGACGCCCTGCGCACAGGCCCGAGAGTTTTCCTTCATTGTGTACATCATGTTCTTGAGGAGGGCCATGAGCCAGTCCTCGATATTCCCTACGGCTTTGACAGGCTCGTGGAAGGGAATGATCTCGTGACCGACGCCTCCGGCTCCATTGATCTTGTAAATGATGGTCCTATCCTTCTTGTCGTGCTCGACAGTCTGGACGGCATCGAAGACATTCTCGTAGTAGTCATTCATGGCAAGCGGGTCCGATCCCTGAGAAAGGATGATGAGAAGCTTCGCCGAGGAGACGAAGTAGAAACGAGGGAAAGCGTTCTGCTTCTGCTCGAGATAACCATCGAGCGACTTCTGGCACTTCTCAAGCTCCCCATACATGGTGGGGAGGGAGTTGCGAAGCAGCTCATTGGCGCTGCACTCGACGACGTTGCGAGTCTCGGAGGCCTTGGTCATAATCTTGGCCCAGTCCTTGTCCACCTTGGCGAACTTCTTGGCCTCAACAGGCAGCTGCTTGGCAATGTCTCCACCGGTGAAGACGGAAACGAGGGCG
>BRXZ01001469.1:0-10543 GCA_030267625.1 Triparma retinervis
AATCTCCAACTTCACTTCCACCAATACCCTCTCCGTCGTGGCCGCTCCTACCGCAGCCATCACAAAATCCGACACTAAACTCGCCTGACTCTCGGTTGCAGTCCAGATCCTGTTTTAAATGTCCCTAGCAACAATATCACGATCTGTCGTTTCACTCCTGTGTCCTCTTACTCAATATATAGACGTGGACGGCAGCGGTACTCCTTAGCGGTGCTTTCAAAGTGTGGAAATAGGAAGAATATTTATTGGAGGGATTTCTTCAAATTATTGTCTGTTTTTATAACCCCAATTGTGTGCATATCGTAGCTTCGACGTGCTTGAAGATATAGTATAGCCTTACTGCGACGAGTCAGTACAGTTAGTGTCCGCTATTTGCGTAAGAGGTTTGATTATGGACAAGATTGACGAGATCGTGGTTGTGCTGGAGACTAGTGTGGATGCTACGTTGTTGAAGGAGAATGCAATGGAGGTGGATATGCTAGTACAGAGTAAGAGGAAATGCAAGGGGTTGCTTGAGGCGGATGGGCTGATTGGAGGGCTGATGAGGGTGATGGGGATGGATGGAGAGGGGTTTAGGTTGGCAAGGGAGTGGGCGGTGAGGGCGATTTGGAGGATAGCTCATTATGGGGGCAGCGAAGTGAAGAAGGGTTTGTTTGAGTATGATGGGTTGGTGGATTGTTTGCTTGGGAGGATGAGGGAAGGGGGGGTGAGGGAGAGGTGGTATGGTGTGGGGGCGATAAGGAACATCGCTAAGGGTGATATGGAGGTGAAGAAGGGTTTGTTTAAGCACGAGGGGCTGATCGATGTTTTGATTGAGATTGTAGGACAGACGGGGTTCGAGTACAAGGGCGCGAGGGAATATGCTGTGAAGGCGATCCAGAACATTGCGGATGGTGACGATGGGGTGAAGGCCGGCCTGTTTCACTTCCGTGGATTGATGCCGCTTATTGATGCGATAATTGGAGATGCGACCCTCAACCGCACACTAACGAAGTACAATGCGAAGGACATTAAGGACAAGATCAAGCAACACGACGGGGATGGCGGGGGCAGCAAGTTGAACGCCACAAACGCGAGCATCCAGACCGCTAGCTCAGACACCACCTCGAGGCTTGTCAACCTCGAGAGCGAGGTTTCTGCAATACGATCGACCCTCGCCGAGATGGCTTCCGTCCTCAACTCCGTCGCCGCTAGCGTCTCCGCACAATCTTCCAAGCGCTCCCACTCCGACATTGACGACTCCTCCGGCAACCCTCAATCCTCCACCATCGTAAAGGTCGAGCACATCGAGAAGAAGGCAAAGATGGAGGTGAAGGCGGAACCATCGTAGCCTCGCAACGTGATAACACACACACAGGAACAACACCAGCGGCGGTGAATGGGGCGTAAAGAGGGGGGGAGGGGGGGGGGGGGGGGGGGGGGGGGGGGGGGGGGTCGCTAATAATTATCGGTTGATTGGGGTAACATGAATGTGCACCGAGGCTTAGTTGTTATCGCTATCGACGATGACATCCCCGTTATCGTCGACCTTGACACCCCAGTATTCCTGGTTCCCCCAATTTTCGTCTCCATTGTTCTCTGACCTCAGAACCTTCAGCTCAAGACCGACAGCCAGAAGCGAGGCCTTGGTGGAGCCCCGTAGATCGCCCTTTCCCCTCGTCTCCCCCAAGAACGACAATATGTGCCTCCCGATGCCCGTATCTCCCATGCACCTCTCAACGAGGAACTTCGTGATGGGGTCATTTGGTTTGGCACGCGCAGGCGGAGCGTTAGGGTCGTTCTCGTCGACATAACAGAGCGTTGTCATGGTAATGTACGTGTACATACGCTCCTTGCGCGCAAAGTCGCTCTCGTTCCTCCACTTGAGGTAGCTTGTGATTCCGCGTGTTGGGTCTGTATATCCGTCATCGTCCTTGTCCCCAGTGTCGATCTCAAAGTTGGTGGAAGCTGCGAGGACCTCAAGCGAGAAGCAGTCGATGAACGTTTGCTGATCAACCTCGACGTCGGGATGGAGTGTAATGTGGCGGAGGTCGTAACAAGAATCAAACGCAATCTCTCCGATTGACCTTGCGCTTGGGAGTGCGACTTTGCGCAAGCTGGAGCACGCCTCAAAGGCATTGTCATTCACCGGATTGACGTTGGGGAGGACGACTTCAACCAAATTCTTACATGTACCGAACGCATAACTCCCAACCTCCTCAACGAACGGGGCCTTAACCTTCCATAAATTCACACAACCTTCGAACGCACAAAATCCAATCGCCCTAACGGCACGGTCGCTAATCACGAGATGCACACGCACCGTAGTAACCACGTAGGACTCAACCCCAAACCCAAACTCATTCTCCTCCTTCTCCTCCTCCTCGCTTGTCCTCCCCATCATCTCCACCTTCTCCTTCACCTTCTCCCACTTCTCTTTGATCGTCTCCCCCTCGTACTCCTTCTCCATATCCTTGATCTCCAACTCCACCTCCTCCAATACCCTCTCCGTCGTTGACGCTCCTACCGCAGCCATCACAAAAAAAGACACTAAACTCGCCTGACTCTCGTTGGCAGTCCAGATCCTGTTTTAAATGTCCCCAGCAACAATATCACGATGTTTCGTTTCGCAAACGTCCTCTTACTCAATATATAGACGTGAGCGGCGCAACGAAACTCCTTCGTGATGCTTAGGTGTAGAAATTGAAGCACTTTTTTGGAGGGATTTAATAATTTTATTGCAATTTTAGCTTAACTGTGTGCATATCGTAGCTTCGACGTGCTTGAAGATATAGTATAGCCTTACTGCGACGATTCAGTACAGTGAGTGTCCGCTATTTGCGTAAGAGGTTTGATTATGGACAAGATTGACGAGATCGTGGTTGTGTTGGAGAATAGTGTGAATGCTAAGTCGTTGAAGAAGAAAGCGAGTGAGGTGGGGATGCTGTCGACGAGTAAGAATAAATGCAAGAGGTTGGTTAAGACGGATGGGCTGATTGGAGGGCTGATGAGGGTGATGGGGATGGATGGAGAGGGGTTTAGGGAGGCAAGGGAGAAGGCGGTGGTGGCGATTAGGATGATAGCTGCTTCGGGGAGCGACGAAGAGAAGAAGGGTTTGTTTAAGTATGACGGGTTGGTGGATTGTTTGCTTGGGAGGATGAGGAAAGGGGGGGAGGTGGAGAGGAGGAATGCTGTGGGGGCGATAAAGAACATCGCTCTTGGTGATATGGAGGTGAAGAAGGGTTTGTTTAAGCACGAGGGGCTGATCGATTGTTTGATTGAGATTGCAGGACAGACGGGGGACGAGTATAAGACGGCGAGGGCGGATACTATGCAGGCGATAAAGAACATCGCTGCTTGTGATGACGACGAGGTGAAGAAGGGTTTGTTCAAGCACGAGGGGCTGATTGCCGGGTTGGTCGAGATACTAGGGCAAAAAGGGAGCGAGTACAAGGTGGCAAGGGAAAAGGCTGTGGAGGCGATACAGAATATCGCTTGGGGCGACGCAGAGGTGAAGGAGGGGTTGGTTAAGCACGAGGGGCTGATTGCCGGGTTGGTCGAGATACTAGGGCAAAAAGGGAGCGAGTATAAGGTGGTGAGGGAACATGCTGTGGTGGCGATACGGGACATCGCTTATGGTGATGACGCTGAGGTGAAGAATGGGTTGGTTAAGCACAAGGGGCTGATTGCCGGGTTGGTCGAGATAACAGGACAGAAAGGGAGCGAGTATAAGAAGGCGAGGCAACGTGCTATGGGGGCGATCATGGACATCGCTGGCGGTGACGATGACAAGGTGAAGGCCGGCCTGTTTTACTTCCCTCGATTGATGCCGCGTATCGAGGAGATACTTGGAGACACGAGCCTTAACGGGTCACTTACGAGGACTTATACGACTGCGTTGACCACTACACTCCTCACATGGCAACACGGCAGCTTCAGAGCAACGTTCGAGACCTACACCCTCCTCCTCAAGCTCTGCAATATGAAGGTCCCCCGCGCTCACCCCACGTCGGATTCCCTGTCGACCCTATTCCGCGACAGCAAGGACGTCGCCTCGCACATCCTCTCCTTCCTCGAATCGAAGAGATCCAACCTCGACCATGCTATTGAGAGGGCGCGCAATCACGGGGAGATCATCTGGAAGTGGTATTGAAAATATCAGATGTGGATAATGAAATGTAATTTTAGGTTGAAAACTGTCACATTATTCCCCCCCCCATTACAACTTGCGCTTCCACCATTTTTGCGTCGTATGAGAGCCACTCCAAACAAGAACGATCCCTTCGCCGTCTTCTTCCACTCCATCAGCGACGTCGCCAAGCACACCCTCTCCTTCCTCGACACGAATTCCGATGGCCTTGTTCCTCGAGTCTCGGCGGCCTTGAAAAGCAAGCGCTTAATGCTTAGTTTGCCTTAATTCTAATGCTTAGTTTGCCTTAAAACGGAGCTCACTTAAATTTCACAAAAAGCAACTCTAACGCCCTGGCTTATATTCCCCCCCCACCCCCCCCTCCCTACACCACCTACGATTTCCCCGCCCCCGTCCCCCCCTCGTTCTCGATATCCCTAAGCATCCGCCTCACTTCGTCCATGACGTCCTTCCTATCGTCTTCCCGCATCTCCCTCTTGGCTTCGATGTAGCTGCTCTTGGCCGCGATCTTCCTCTCGATTTCCCCAAGGCTGTCCCTGAGCCTCCCAATGACCTCCGAGGATTTCGGGCACATTTTGTAGAAGGAGTAAAAGTCGTCGAACGCGTCATCTACTTGCGCGTCCATGACCTCAACCAGCGACTCAAAGGCTGGTACGTTCACGGGCGAAGCGACGAGGTCTTGTTTGGCGAGCAGGTTCCCGAAGAGCTTCGTGCAGAACTGGGAGGAGGCGGTGTACTCGTCGTGCTCCGTGGGTGACATCTCGGACATCTTGCACCGCCCGTCGCTGATGGCAGATAGGAGCCTGTCCGCGCGGAGTTGATCCCTCACCCTGACCTTACTATAAACAAACGGCAGCCCGTCCACTCCCTTTCCGTCCTCCGGCGGCGGCCCGAACATGGGGTGTGCAACGATGACGTCGGCGTCGGGGGGGAGGCGGGAAAGCAAGACCCGGGATGGGTGCTCGAGGAGGGGAGACATGCAGACGATGAGGGTGTTGGAAAGGGATGCGGAGGGGAGGGAGGATATGCGGTCCTCCAGTTCGAGGAGAGGGGCCGTTATTAAGAGTACGTCGAGCGACTCCCCGTCCTGGTGGAAGAATTTGCTGCGAAGTGACGAGTGCAAGGGAGTTGCCAAAGGGATTGGGGTTAGAAGTTGCCATTCTTGTGTGCTTCTGTCGTAATCGAGCGATGCTTGATCGTCGTTTGGTCAGCCGTTTTCAACACTGGTGTTAAATCATCGCGCGCGGTGCTGAAATGCACGTCGCATGTACAAATCACGATTGTGTGCGATTTCCATCACAGGGACAATAATAACGACAACAACCCCCCTCACTCCTTGTCCATTCTCACTTACCCACTCTCGAAGAGCTTGTAACCCTCCAATTCCATCTCCTTAGCCTTCTTAATATTCTCGTCCTTCCCATCCATGACTCTAACCTCATGTTTCCTCCCCACCAGCCTAGCAATCTTCCCCGCATGTCCCTCGAAGCCGAACATGCCGATCTTCATCCTAACATCCTCGCTCTTATCTGATTTGAGGGTAGTGATACTGAAGCGCGCGCGCGCGGGGGGGGGGGAGTTAGTGCGTCTTAGTATTCAACTCGTCGTGTTCCTGTTTCCGTCGTATTCCTGTTTCATATTCCGTCAAGTCTCACCTGCTCCCTCCCTTGCTGCCGTCGCGCTCGACGGACTTACGAATCTCCTCTACCTCGTCCTTTACATCCCCAACCAGCCTACTCCTGCTAGGGTAGCTCCCCAGGACCCTCAAGAACTGCGCCTGCTCGTTCAGGTGAGCCAGGCTGCGTGCGACGGAAGGGTTTTGTGTTGTTGGGTTAGGTTTGTGGTCGCGACGTGAGGGTTGTTTGCACCGCCACTGTGATTTTCTGCTGCCCATTCTCACCTGTTCTGCGCAGCCTCTGAGAGCTCGGAGGCGAGGAAGTCGAGGTAGAAGCAGTATCTGAAGCGAGGCTGCTGCCTGGGTTTCCTGGTACCGCCGCGGAACTTGAGGAAGGAAAGGAGGGACGCGGAAGTTGGGCGGGACTCGATCTGCGAAGCGAGTAGTAGTGGGGAAGAAAGGTCTTTCGTTAGTGTTTGTAGCTTTTCGATCACTTCGCTTTATGGCTATTCTCACCTTCGAGAAGTCTACATCGCGGAGCGAGAAGCAGGCAAGGGCCTTGTAGAGGGCACCAGGTGACTCGGGGAGCGTGAAAACGATCGAAGTCTTCGACGGGATCTTCTTCCCCAGGAGGTTGGTGACCCCCTTCCTGCTGAGTAGCAGGAACCTCGTGAAGTTGCTATCATCGTCCTCGATCCCCTCCTCCTTCAAGTTCAGTCCGTAAGTGGTCGCGGCAAGGTCACTCGCGATCGCGCACGTGTTTTCAGGCGTGCAACCAGCCGGGAGGCCCTCGCCGGTGGAAAGCATCTTGGCGGAACCGGCGGTGTCGTAGGTGGGGACGGGCTTTATACCACGAGCGCGGAGGTAGTTGTCGCACTGAGCGAGGGCCTGTGGGTGGGAGATGGCGAACTTTACGTCCTGGGGGGCGACGAGCGAGTGGTGAAAGGGGATGAGATGAGAGTTGGGATCATCATGTGTTTAACCTTCCGCAACCTTCCGCAACCTTCCGCAACATTCTCACCTCATCCTTGACGTCCTTCTTTTGTATACGGCAGTGCCTCACTCTGAATTCGTGCTCCGCTATAATGTGGAGGTCGTAGCGGAGCATTAGATCGTAGTTCTCGTGTATGGAACCGCCAAGGGAGTTCTCGACGGGGAGGAGGCAATAGTCGCACTCCTGGGAGGTGACGGCCTGGAAGCAATCCTCGAAAGACTTACGGCCGACGGAGATTACGGAGTTACCGAGAAGCTCGCGGAGGCTAAGGGGGAGGGGGCGGGTGTGAGGGATGTGCATTTGTGAGGTGTCATTGTTGCCGTTGTTGTTTGTTCCACAGTAAGGTCGTTTAGCAGCCATTCCAGTCTTGCCGACGTTGCGAGTCTTAGTAATGCACGTTGCATACCATAGAACTGCTGTTCTTTTGGGATATCTCATCAGCAGAACAAACAACAACAACAACAACAACAACAACAACAACAACAACAACAACGTCTAACCATATTACCTGCTGTACCTAATCCCTCCCTCACCCAAATCTCCTCCCATCGACCCCCCTCCTGCCCCTCCTACCGTCCTCACCTCTTCTCACTATACGCCCCAGGTTCTCCTTGATACGCAATCTTGATGTTTTTGCTCTGTCTCATTCCCCCCCCATTGGAAGCACCCCCCCTCGGCGGCGAGTACGATGCATTCGACGATACAGGTACAATGAATAGAGCAGATAGCAGGATGAGGATGAAAAAGCTGGTTGGAAAATCGTGCAGCTGCGACTTTGCCATTTTGGGATGAGGGGACAATTTACGAGGTAAAAGGTGGGCGTGCACAGAGATATAGTGAAGATAGAAGAAGGGAGGGGGTAACTGATCGTGGCGTCGAGTTACCCTGAATACTTTTTGGAGGGGTAAAGAGGAAGTTGTGTTATGACCAAGGAAAGTAGCGGTTGATTAAAATAAAAGTGGAAGTCCTATAAAAAGAGCGGAAAGACGGAGCCCGTCAAATAACGTTGGGGGGAAGGGCGAAAAGATAAAGATAAGTTAAACCGCGATTAATGAAAACGTGCACCGTAGAGGTCCTCTATTATTCCCGTCAATTTGCCTTATCTCTCCAAGGGAGAGAGATCTCCTCAACTACGTAGGTGGTGGTGGCGGAGGCGACGGCGATGATGGCGGTGGCGACGGCGCCGCATCCCAAAATTGCTCCCACGTGATCCCCCAAAACTCAAGATCAACAATTCTAATCACCCCCATCCTCAGTCCCACCAACCCCAACTGACTCTTCGTTTCCCCCCTCAGATCCCCCACCCCCCTCTTCCCCCCCTTAAGGAAACCCAATATGTATCTGCTAACATCCAAGTTGGCCGTGTCCGCCATGAACTCCATCACAGGCTCCCCAGCCTTTGCGCGTTCCTTCCTGCAAAGCTTGATGAGTCCAGGAACGGTTGTCGACAGGACTTTACACTTGTCCATATTGTTACGCCACTTGACGTACTCCGTCAATATTTTCGAGTCGTCCTCCAAAGCCGCGGCGCCCACCTCGTCGAAGAAGGACGTCGAAGCGGCGAGAACTCTAAGGGTAGCACAGAGGTGGAAAGCTTTGGGGGAGGAGGCGAAACCGGGGGGGAGGTTGACGCGCCTGAGGGACTTGCACAGGCTGAAGCAGTGGGAGCCGACGGCCCGGCACTTCCCGAGATCGACGCCCTCTAATTCAGGGCAATCCTCAAAGGCCTTGCTCCCGACTGTCTCGACGCGAGGGGCAGTCACGGTCCGAAGGTTCTTGCAGTGGTAGAACGCCTTGTAATCGATCTTCTGAACGAACGGCATCGTCACGGATACAAGGTTGCCACACATCTCGAACGTTGCCTCAGAAATCACCTTTACACGAGGGTCAGTTATCACCAGGTGGACTCTAGCAGTGAGCTGGGAAGGGGTTAGAAGTAGGTGGATTGTTTGCTTTGCAACGGGGCCTTCTGACCCGGCTCTCACCTGGTTGTCGACGAAGTTGTCGTCATACTTGTTGTATTCCTCTCCTCCCTTCCTTCCCTTACTCCAAATTGTCGACAGAACTTCATCGCGAGAGGAAGAGTAGTCGTTTACGAAGTCTTTTATATCAATTGTCACGTTAGGTATTCTTCTACGCGGCATGCCTTCCTAACAAGGGGTTTTAAAGGGCACAACTGTGTCGGTAAGGATTTCAGTTATAGCTTAATTTACCTATTTAGCAGTTTATGGGCGATTTAAGCTGATCTTAAAGGGTCTATGAGTTACAGGTAGATTCAAGAGGCGGTTGAAATCGTAACAAGTAACTTTTTATAAATTTTGATTTTGGGCCTTGCTTTTACCAAGCAGCAAAAATCTCAAAGTAGCACCATGCGCGGTGTTACGTCGTGGGAGTTCTCCTCTTTGGACCCATCTCCCTCATCAAGTCTAAGTTTGAAGGCTCTCAGGGGCAAACCAACCGTATTGCACCTATTTAATGATGGGTGAGGCGGGTGCCGTCCCACTGCTCTTCAAATGGAGAGGTGGGCCGGCAGCAACCTCGGTGACCTCGTGAACTTTCTCTGCGTCTGCGTCGACCCATCGGCCGAGCACACGGCCAAGACGTTCGTCAGGGAGCTGAACCTAACAAGGTCTATAATTGGGTACTGCGGGAGTAGGAAGGAGTTCCCCACCTTCCCCGCTCAGCTTGGGTGCGGGGGTCTCGTCATATTCGACGGATCCTCCAGGATCGTGGTCCCCGCGACGCAGAGTTTGAACCAGATTGGCCTCCTTGCGTTTTGGAACGCAGACAACATGCTGGTAGCCATGGTAAAGGAGGACGACGAGGAGGACGAGGAGGACAGGCTCGACAGGGAGAGGAGGCTGTACAGGGACATGGACGAGCTCAGGTACGACCTAGTGAACGGGGGCGCCAGGCCCTGCCAGATCCCGGGGGGCCCACCGGCGCAGAAGATACAGAAGGAGGCCGTAGAGGGGGCTTCGGCTTCGGACAAGGAGGCAAACGCACCCCTCGGGGCCGTGCCGTCGGTGGGACACTCGGGCATGGACCACGAGCACGAGTCCTGCGCCTCGCTCATCAGGATGGTGGCCTCGGACAGGAGTTTCCCAGCCCTGGAGGAGCTGCTATCCGAACTCGTCCAACACTTTGAGCACGAGGAGAAGTTACTCAAGGACACGGGGTTCGGGAGCGAGGCGCCGGAAGGCATGAGCCCCCTAACAACGCACAAGCAGGACCACGAGAGGATCATAAAAGCTGTAAAGGGAATGATCGAAAAGGCAAAGGTTGAGGGGGTGGGGGAGGAGTGCGGGAGGGAAATAGCAGACCTATTCGAGAACCACGCGAAGGAATTCGATGGGAGGTACACTGAGTATCTCGCGACGTTTTAGAAGAGAAATATTAAAAGTTGGAGACCGAGGAAAGACGTGAATGACAGGAAGAATATTGCAATTAATCCCCGACAAACGTCCCCAGGCTGAAACTTTTAAGAAACATTTTTGGTTCCGAAATAATATTATTATGCGTAACGACGCGTAAGGGTAACGTGGAAAATGAATTGGTATTGTCCACCTCTTACAAACGATCCACCCCCTTTGTGTCGGAAAGCCGAAATCTCTGTTGTCGAATGGTTCAGGAAGCGGCTGTTTCACCAGTCCGTTAGCCTTCCCCCCCCCCTCCTCCCACATTGGGTGTGTTTTCGTACCTCTCCCCTACGCTCGGTATGATCGCTACTGCCTTGTCCCTCCACGTCCCCCGCGTTGCAGGACCCGGAGGGGCTGCGTGGACGATGGCGCCCCGGCCGACACGC
>BRXZ01001473.1:1697-25238 GCA_030267625.1 Triparma retinervis
GTTTTTGAGGGAGTTCGCCTCATCACCTCAAACGGGAACGGGAACAGGAACGGGAACGGGAACAGGAACCGGCGCTCGCCGCACTCGCCTCAACCTTAATTTATCCTCTAATTCAACCCCTCCCACGGCTCGCTCCCTTCGTCGCCGCAGCTTCTTGCCCTTGAAACAATGAGGGACATCACGAAGGACACGGACTGCACGGTGGATGACATATTATACCTTGCCCTGAAGTCCTGCTACGAAAACGTTCTGAAGGCGACTAAGATTGAGATTTGGGAGATGAACTACGATGAGAGCAAGGTGAGAATGGGCATGATTGTGTCGCACGACCAACTGTCGCAGGGTATGGTTGTCAGTTCGTCGCTTCGTCGTCTAACAATGCAACCCTTTCCACTACTCGCTTCGCTCCTCGCTGTCGCAGAAGCAATCTGACAAAAAGATTTACAGTACAGCGAAACTCAACCTCAAGCAGGAGCTCATGAAGAAGAGGGAGACGCGCTACCTGCGCCACCTGACGGACCACAACCTAAAGTTGTTTCATGACGCGATTCAGAATAACTCGGCCCACATCGACATGCACGAGAAGAGGCGGCAGACTTGGAACTCGGGAAGGTGAGAATGAAAGAAGCATGATTGCGCCTCCAGGCCGCGCTTCAGCTACACGTCACCCACTAACACAAAACTTTCTCACTCGTCGCAGGACGAAGAAATACTCAAGCGAATCCTTCAATGCATCCGGGAACAACCTTCTCAAGCTTGAATTCCTCCCCGATGACAAGCGGAAGGAACTCGTGGAGTCTGGATACCATCAGGTGAGGCTAAGCGTGGAGCGAAAGCACAAGAGATGCACCTAACATCGCAATCTACAACAATTCCCGCGGAGCGAAAGCAAAAGAGATGCACCTAACATCGCAATCTGCAACAATTCCCGCGGCTTGCTTCGCTCGCCGCTTCGCTCGCCGCTTCGCTCGCCGCCGCAGAAGAAACCGGGTGCGGAGGACCACCACACCCATGTCAAGGAGCACTTTGCCCTTGGTACCCACCAGGAGGAATCGCCTTCCAATGCAAAGAAGTCGAAGAAGATAAGGAAGATGATGATGCCTCGGTCAGGTTCTGCCCCTAGTTCGGAAATGGTAAAACAGGCCAAGCTGGTGGATGATGAGTTGAACTCAAGCGCCATGCACGCCGTCCCTGTCCCTGCCTTTGAGCTCATGGACAACCCCCACGTCATTGTGGCGCCTTTTTTCGATATAGGTTTCGATGTCGGTGTCGAAGGGGATGCTGAGGAAAAGACGCACGTCGGGTGCACCAATATGACGAAACACGCTATCGTCGTGACTAGGGACGCATCTTGTACTTGGCCTGGTGACCTAGACTTCCTTGACGCGCTTGCGAATGAGGTCGGCGTCGCGGTCGAGTGTGTCCGGTACAGAGAGAAGAGGAGGGAGGAGAGGAAGCAGGTAAGTTGTGGAGGAAGAGTCGGAGTCGGAGTCGGAGTCGGAGTCGGAGTCGGAGTCNNCTTCGCTCCTCCCGGCCGCGCTTCGCTCCTCCCGGCCGCGCTTCGCTCCTCCAAGCTCCCTAACCCTCCCTGAACCTCCCTCCGCTATAGAGCCTTGAAAGGGTCAAGCAGCTTTGTCACAGGTGGAGGAGAGTCTTGCCCATCAACTTGTTGCAGTGGACCGTCGATGAGCTCCACACCTGCTTGCCTAAATGCGATATATACATGTCTCTTCTTCTCTCCGGGGGGCAGGACATCAAGTACGTTGCCTCTACGAGAAGTAGCAAAATGAAGGGTCGAACGCTCTCCCACAACAAGGGCATCACTTTTGACTGCTTGGACAGTGAAAAAGTTATTGTGTCAGAGAAGCCGAAGAAGAATGTAGAACCAAAAAGGCTTTCTCCGGGCACGACCGTCAAGGTAAAGTATGGCAAGCTAACGTTTCCAGCCACCATCGTAAAATTTAGTGGCTTCGAGCAGTACGAGGTTCTCTACGATTATGATGAGCGCAAGGAAGTTGGAGTTCAGCGCGATCGAATCACTGTCGTTTGGCCGCAGAGGCGCGAACTGTATAAGTTTTCTGACAACCCGAAAAAGAACGGGTGGCCCTTCGTGTGCTGTGCCCTCTCCAAGGGGAAGACAGTTGTCGGGTTCTGCGGTATCGATGGGTTTGAAAAGCAGCCCAAGGGAAGAGCAGATGAGTCTCAGCCTGAAGTTGGAATCATTGAGTATGTTCGAGAGGCAACTAAGTTCCTCGGGACGGCGCTATTCGAGGTAAGTATCCCACGCGACCATTTTTCGTTCCTCCAGAGGGATGATGTCAGGATACAGGGTACGGGATGATGCGAGGATGCAGGGTATGGGTTATAGTCGAGGACGCAGGGTATGATTATCAGGTCGTCGCTTCGCTCCTCCCGGCCGCGCTTCGCTCCTCCCGGCCGCGCTTCGCTTCTCCCGGCCGTGCTTCGCTCCTCCTCGCGAACTAACGCAACGCTTCTTCGTTTGTCACTTCGCTTCACCATCTTCGCCGCAGCACCGCGTGACTTCGTCCTTGGACTCTTTCTCCCAGCTCACTCGCGACTTCACAATTGATCCTGCCTCGATTATCAGGACCTCGGTCAACACTGTTGTTGAGTGCATTCTCTTTGCCAGGAACATTGATGTCTATGAAGTGAGGCCGCAGCTCAGTGAGAGCCAGAGGTCGTTCCGGAGGAGCCTCAGGAGGTCCTTTAGGACGAGCAGGAAGGAAAGGAACAGGTAAGAAGGGGAGGACACGTGAATGGTGTCAATATTTTCCTTCTCTCTAGATATATCTAACCCATCGAGCGCTCGTTGCAGTGCGGAACTCTTTCAACTCGACACGAAAAGTGGGAGGAAGGGAAGGAAGTCCGGGATTTCAAAAACCATGGCAGTAGCGGCGGCACTCGAAGCCAAAGTGCTTGCTGCGAAAATTGCGGCCAAAGGCAAGAAAGGATCCCTCGACGACCGCATCAACGACGACACATCGAGCAACGGAAAGCCTGGTGGTGCGGAGAGCGCAAAGCCGGCAATTGGAATTATTAAAAAGCGGGCCCACTGGGGAGGTTCCGTCATGGTTGAATACTCGTTCGAGGAAAGCGACACCTTGAACCGCGCAGATGTCTTTCCTCCCGTCTTCAATGCAGTCAACACCAATTTCTCGGAGCCTTGCTCCCACCAGGTGCAGGGGAAGGGCGAGTACGTAGTTTGCAAGTTCAGGGATTTCGACTACACCCAGGAGAACGCTCAGGATGCCATTGACGAGATGCCTTACTATGTTGTAGTTGTCGAGAGGCAAAAGCACGCGCAGTGGCCGGAGGACGAAATATTTTTGACGAGGCTTGCCAAGATTGCGCAGCAAACATTTGACTGCGTCAGGGGCCGGGAGCATAGGAAGAACGCGCGAAAGAATGCGCTAGCCAACATTACGCAGGTGAGAAAATCCCGCGACACACGCAGCCCGTCGATACAACATTTCATACCGACTTAAATTAATCCGGCGCTTTCTGCGACTCGCTCCGCTCGCCTCACAGATTTGCTCCAAGTGGAAGTCTTCTACTATCGCGGACATGGTTCAAAAGTCTGTTGACGAGCTCGTCGCACCTCTCACGGGCACTGACATTTACGCTGGAAAACTTTTACCTGGTGGGCATATTATCAACTACGTCGGTGCTAGCAAGGATTCATGCATGGTTGGCAAGAGGCTGAAAAGGGGCAGGGTGAGAATGAGAATAGCCGAGAAAGTGACAAGGTAGTCGCCCTGACGCAAAAACGTAATTCCCTAACCTCCCCTCCCCACTCGTTTTGCTCGACGGACGCAGGGGGTCAGCTTCCAGGCCATTGACACCGGGAAAATGATCATGGTGCGTAACGAGGCGGCTGCGATGGCCATGAGAGCTCAGTTTTTCATTGATAAAAGGACCCAGGGTTGGCCTTTCATTTGCCTTCCCATGAAGAGGGGCAAGCTGGTCAGAGGAATCATATGTGTGGACTCCTTTGACGGGGCCGGAATCGGAAGGGCTGACGAGGAGCACCCCGAAAAGGGCGTGCCGGAGTTCGTAGCAACGACGGGGGAATTGATTGGCACCGCCATAGACATAAAGACGAAGAGGGAGGCGCTGATAAAGCTTGAGGGCGTAACAAAGGACTCCTCTTGTGCTGTCGAAGACGTATATTCAGCCGCCCTCGAGTGCCTCAGGGTCAACATTGCGTTTGCCCAGGAGGTGAACGTCCTGGATATTTCGGGAGCTTATCCTTTACCCTTCGGGAAGTTCGCGGGGCAGGGCACGATCGACCTTACCGGAGCAGCAGGTGGCAGCGTCCTCCTCAATATCACAGAGGCGAGGAACCTTGCCAAGGCTGACTTGATCGGTGCCTCGGATCCCTTCTGTGAGGTCGAACTCAATGGCAACGTCGTGGGAACTACCAAGGCCCGTGAAAACACGCTGAACCCATTTTGGACGAATGAGACGTTCGAGTTGTATTTCGTCCCAGGGATGAAAAACAAAATTGTAGTAAGAGTCTTCGATGAGGACGACGGACAGAAGTCCGAATTCCTTGGGATGGCTGAATACAGCGATACGACGATGGAAGATTATGGAAAGTTCAAGCACGGCGTCAAGATCGTGAAGGACCTCGAGCCCGACCCTGCCCTGTCGAGGGAGAAGAATAAGCTTGTCCAAGGAAAACTGCTCTTGAGTTTCCTGACTGCACCAGAAGAGGAGGACTCGGATGATGAGGATGAATTTCAGGGTGCTCACAGCGACGCGAAGGTAAGAACGAGTTGAAAAGACTAGGGAAAGAATGAAGAACCCTAACCCGCCACTTTTACTTTGCCCTTCTCAGGTCGATGTTGAAGTAAAAGTCGTATCTGCTCACAATCTCGCGAATGCGGACGTCTTCGGCTCCTCTGATCCTATTGCCATTCTGACTCTTGGGAATAAGGAGATTGGCAGGACGAGGGCTATCGACAACAATGTGAACCCCGTGTGGAAGAAGAGCTTCAAATTCAGCATCACTCGAGGGCAGAAGGACAAGAAATTTACGATAGCAGTCTATGACATGGACGTCACAGGGATCGGGGCCTTCTTGGGGCAAGTCGAGCTCACTGGGTCCGACTTGCTCTTTCCTTCCAGCAATGTTGTCATAAAGGAGCTTCAGCAAAAGCCTAATCTTGGGAAGAAGGGTAACAAGCTCGTCCAGGGGACCATCAAGTACTTCATCGTGAGGCAGCTGAGCGAAGCTTCAGCCCGCAGGTGGAACTTGCTAAGGAAACAAGTCACCGTCGCAGCGAGACACCACTTCAAGGAGGAGCTAATTGAGGACCACGATGACGTAAACAAGATTGTCAAGATGGCCATGTTGTGTGCCTCGAGCAGACAGGGTGGAACTGTATCAATGGTCAGGTGCGCATGCGTGCTCTTCTCTCATGCTCTCGATAAGGGGTATTCCGGAGACGGAAAGTTCTGGAAGAGTCTTGCGGAGTGTCACATGAGGACTTGGCTAGCTGAGGGTATCAGGGCGGAGCGCCTCCACTTAGAGAGATCTGCTGACGCTTACGAAGAGGCCTTGAAATTCATGGAGAATGCAATGGACGTTGAGGTGTGGGTTGAGGCCACCTACACCGATCAGTTGCTCGGGAAAAACGAGCGAGCTGCCCAGACGCTGGGCACCATCATGAGAAAGTTCCCCCACTATCACGGTGCCGCGAGGATCGCCCTTCAAACTGCCATGGTGCTCACTCACCTTCACAGGTACGAGCAGGCTTGCGATTACTTGCAACAGTGCATAGATAAGGGCGGGGCGAATCCATACTCTAGCAGGGATTTGCTCTTTTTTGTTGCAAGGATCAACGACGTTTGGGGAAAAGAAGATGCCTCCCAGGAAAAGGTTGATTACGCGAATGGAGTTTATCTAAAGGTGTTCCAGCAGAAGGTCGAGCATGGAGACACCACGGCCAAGGACGTTAACGCTTGGCTCAACAATCCAGAAACTTGGAAAGAGTACGGGGACAAATGCAGCATCGCCGGCCATTTTTCTTTCACGGCTGACATGTACAAAGAGGCTATCAGCCGCGGGAATAGCGCAGATGTGAGCCACAGCATGCACTTTGGACTTGCAAAGGCAAGGTACCGATGCGGGGACATAGGCAAGGCCATTAAGGCACTCAAGAAAGCGGTGTCCTTGGACCCAGACAACTTGCAGCTGAAGAGCACGCTTGAAGCCTGGAAGAATCCCAAGCCTCACTTCAACGAGGACATTGCCCTCACCATTCCCATGCTTCTCTCTGTCTTCCTTGACGGCCTCCCGCACCCCTCAAGGACCAACGTGCACCTCCACAAGGTGAAAAGCAAGAAGCGCCCCTCGATGCCTGTCGAGCTCGAGAGGATGGTTTCCATAAGATCCCTCCCTTGGCACAAGCTCAAGTACCACATCCAGTCAGCTGCCAGGCAATTCTACAAGATGAAGATTCTCGAGACCGGAAGTGATGACCCTCACACTGTCGCAACACTGGGATGTCTTTGCTACGACAGGAGCTTGCTTGCGAAGCCGCACTTGATTCGCGCGTGCGCGATATTGCTGAAGCGAGCCCACAACAGTTGGGATTTGGAGGAGGAGTGGATGATTGACCCTGCCGATCGCGAGTACAGAACGACGGCTCGCCAAGCGCGTTCGACTGCGGCTTCAGGCTCACGCGGTACTGAATCCGGTTCGCACACACGCGGTACAGAAGCCGGTTCACTCTCGGAGGTGCTCAACATCCGTGCTGAAAGGAGAAGGGAGTCGAATTCGAATGTTGCTTACGGCATGGGATGGGAGAAGGAAAAGGAGGAGAAGAGGGCTCAGAAACTTGCAGAGAGGCACTACGCCATGGCTGCAACTTCCTTTCCTTACAACAAGAAGCTTGCACAGTCGCTCTTCCAAGCTTGGTTAAATGAGGGGATTCTTGGCGAGAGGGCTATGCTGGTTGAGTCAATGCTTGCGACGAAGCAGGCCCTTCAGCACATCGAGTCTACGATCGACGTCGAGGTATGGATGCAGTTGGCGCGTTCCCAGCAATTTCTTGGAAAGAATGCTGCCGCCGTCATCACTTACAGGAAGATCCAGGGCAAGTTCCCTAGCAATGTGAAGCTTGCTGCAACGATCGAGCTCTCTCTTGCTATGCTCTTCATGATGATGAAGCAGTACTCTGAAAGCTGCAATTTACTCAAGGAGTGTGTCACGCACGCCAAGCAGGGTCTCCTAGTCTACACGGAGCTCGAAGTGATGTTCCTGCTTAGTCGAGTGTACGAACTTTGGCAAGAGGAGGACAATGCCAAGGCTGTGATCGCGCAGATGGGGTACCAAACTGTCCTTGAGCGAATGCAAGACTCTGGCGACGAAGATTTCAACCTCAACGTCAACGAGTGGCTTGGTGCCGGGTCTACGTGGCAGGCTTACGCTATGAAGTGTGAACTTTGCGGCGACTTTGGGTTCGGCCATGACCTCTATGCGCAGGCTTTCGAGAGAGATAGGAGCAGTGTGGGGCAGCCTTCCCTTTGGTATGGTCAGGCGAAGTGCCTTGTAATGTGTGGCGACCATGAGTACGCAAAATCTGCGCTGGAGAAGGCTGTGGAGCTCTGCCCCGATTCCGAGAAATACTGCACCGCCTTAGACCACTTCAAGAAGCCTCTGAATATGTTCGAGATGGAAGTAAACGGATCTCTTGAGGAAGTAATTGAGACTTACTTGGAGACAGCCAACCCTCAGGAGGTCAAGATTGCGAGGGATCTCATGAGGCTTGAACTCTCGAAGGTCAACCAGCCGAAGTGGAAGTTACTGCGGGGCAGCATCAAGCCGCTGGCAAGAAAGCACTACGCCATCACCGTGATTGCACCAATGCGAGATAAGAAAGTTAAGGTGGACGGAGCAAAGATTGCCAGGATGGGCATGCTCTGCTGCGAAAGTGCATCAGCCAACATTGGACTGCACTACACTGCGTGCTTGTTGATGCAGAAGGGCGCGGACACGGATTGGGAGAGCGGGAACGACGTGCCAATGGGAAGGTTCTACAGGTGCCTCGCAGAGAGTCATCTCAAGATCTGGATGTTGGGCGGGATTAAGGCGAAGCGAGTCAACTTGGAGCTCTCCGCCGCCGCCTGGGACAAGGCGCTTGTCTACTTCGAGAACGCCATAAACTTCGATCTATGGATGAAATGCGCATCGGTCCACAACTACCTCGGGGACAGGAAAAGGGCCGCTGCAGTCCTTGGATACATGGTGAAGGCATTCCCAAACCACAAGGGCCTCGGTAGCTGCTACCTAAGGGCGGCGTCTATCCTCGTGAAGATGGAATTGTGGAGCCAAGCAGCTGCTTACATGAACGCCGTGATTTCCTTGGAGAGGGTGGCGGTCTTCGACAAAATGGACCTAATGTTCATCATGGCAACAATATTGAAAGTCTGGGGGGAGAAGAGCAGTGATACTGTAAAGGTTGCTGTCGCGGACGCTGCCTTCGCAAAGATTTTCGATACCTTGAAGGTCGAAGTTGAGGACGAACACGTTTCCAAGTTCTCGGATTCCCAAGAATGGATCGAGAGCAGTGTCACCTGGGCCAGGGCTGCCGAGACGAGTATGAGTGCGGGGATTTTCATCTTCGCTACAATTTTCTTTGATAAGGCGATTCATCTTTGCAGGGGGGAAACAAGCATTACAAACGCCTGGACGGGGGCGGTAGATGAAAGGGATGGTACACGAAGGGGTAGGCTTTGCTACATGATGGGCAAGAGTCTTTTGAGGATCGGAGACGAAGATGAGGCAGAGGATTACCTGAAGGAGGCCATTGGCTGCGGTGTCAACATCGGAGAGGGAGGGCCAAAGAAGAAGAGCAGAGCAGCAAGAGAGACAAGAGCAACCCTTAAGCAAGCCTGGGGTGAGCTTGATGAGGGTGACTGGCTTGATGAAGGAGAAGCGAGTGGCGAGGACGAGCCAGCAGGTGGAGTGATGCGAGGGCAGAGCACCTTCTTCGATCAGAATGTGGACGAGGAAAAGAAGCAGCAGGGTGATGAAAGTGAATCGGAGAAAGAGGACACGCCGAAACATAAATCACTGAACAAATTCTTTGGGGAGGACTCGTCGTCTTTCAGGGGAAATGGGAAAAAGAATCTCAACAAGTTCTTCGGGGAAGATGCGAACGAAGCTTCCGCTTCGTTCGGAGGGAAGAATAAAAAGGACTTAAAAAGGTTCTTTGGGGAGGACGTTACATCTGGAGAGTTTTTCTCGCCGGTTGACGGAGAGGTCGGCTGGGAGGATGATAACAAGGAGGACGAGGATGTTGACGAGCAGGAAGATATCGATAGGGCTATCTTGGATAAATTGAGAGCTTCGAGGAACTTCCAAACGGACCAGCGTAAAGGCGTTGCAGATATCCTCTTTCAGTTCGCAGGTATTGACGTTGATGACAGGAGCTATGTGCTCACAAAGGAAGCGTTTGACAATGAAGAGTCTCGGGACCAGGGCTTGATGATCATTGAAGAAGACGGAGAGGAAGCACCAAAGAAGGTGCTCCTCTTCCCTGACGGTACCAAACGATTGAGTCACTTTCCTGATGGGTCAGGAGGATTATTGATTAAGCAGGAGACTCTCTCTGATATTAACCTCAAGACAGGCGAGGTAGACAAAATGCCGAAAGTTGGTGCCATCCTCGATAACGCTGCAATGAAGCTGGGCGACGCGGCGGTTGCTGAGGTTACAGCTGAAGTCGCTGCATATGTAGTCCAAAAAGTTCTTGCCTCTGCGATTGGTGCGACCTCTGACTCCACAGCTTCAGCTGTTCCTGCCAAAGCGGCATCCTCCTTCCTCGGATCAATCCTGTCCGAGGCTGCAGAAGAGGAAGTGAAAGAGGAAGTGAAAGAGGAAGTGAAAGAGGATGTGGAAGGTGAAGCAGGTGGTGCTCCTCCCGTGCTTGAGAAGGCCCCGACTTTCCTCGAGTCAGTTGCAAGTGAGGCAAAAGCTGAGGTGGAAAATGACAGGGAAAATGACAGGGTCAATGAAGAAAAAGGAAAGGTGATGCTGCGCAGAGAATCCTCGAGGAAGAGGGCGGCACTGTTGAAACGTCACCCATCCCTGCTTGCCGACAGACTCGCAGAGAGAAAGCTGTTGGCTGCAAAGGTAGAGTACAGGAAGGCATCAAATCGAAAGAGCATCATACTGAGCGATATTCTCTTCACGTCGAGCAGCAGGAGTCTGCTGCCTTCTGCGTCCCCAATGGATGGAGTTGGTGGCGAGAAAGCCAAACTGTCGCCCCCAACGGTTAATCGTGCACTCTCAGACGGCATTATTTCTGGTCAGGAGCTTCTCAGGAGGACCAGTGTGGAGATAACGAATCCGCCGAGCATTGACACATTAAGTGCTGACCTTTTGCTTGCTCTTCATGAGACGACCCTAGAGGCGGCTAAGGCAACGGCCATCGAGGTTGAAGCCGAGCTGAACGAGTTCTCAAATAGTGCAGTGGAATCTTTCGAGAACACCCTTTCTGGGTTCGTGCAAAGTCGTGGGGCAACGAACAAAAGTGTGAACTTGGCGCTTCTTGGGAAGATCAAGAAATTGGGCAGGGCTGGGAAGGTCAACGTATTCTCCTCTGCCCCTGATCTTCGTTCTCCAGCCCCTCCTGATCCTGCGGCCTCCTCGTCTGTTATAAAGCCTGGGACCCCTGGGACAAGGCTGGAGGCACTCCTCAATAGAGAAACGAGGCAAGATGAGCCCAAGGAGGAGAAACCAAGCATTTGGATAATCATGAGGAAGAACATAAGAGAGGCTGCGAGGGAGTTCTACAGGGCGGAACTCTCTGTGGACCCAAGGAACGTCTCAATGATCGTGAGGATGGGCTACCTTTGCGTAGACTCTTCCTCCGCGCCAAGCATAGGGACAACGAAGTGCTCTGCAGTCCTACTGCAGCGAGCAGCCAACTACGGCTTCGATGGAGACGGGAGGTTTTGGAAGACACTTGCCCTGCAGCACCTCAAGGCGTACGAGCTTGGGGGGCTAAGGTCCGAACGTCTCCACCTTGTCAAGGCGCGCAGTGCCTGGGACGTCGCTCTTACTCATGTCGAGGTTGCCATGAACTCTGAGTGTCATATGGCCTATGCCGAGACGACGCTGTGCCTTGGCAACCACGAGAGGGCTCTCAAAGCTTACGAAAGCATAATCGAGAACTTTCCTCAGCATGCGGAGATACCCAATGTGATGCTGAAGGTGGCCATGCTGAAAGCCTCGAGGAACGAGCATGAAGATTGCGTCGAAATGCTGCACAAGTACATGAAGCTTTCAAAGGTTTCGCTTTTTTCGAAGAGCGACCTCCTCATCCTCATCGGCCGCGTGCATGAGCAGTGGGGTGCTGTGCTTGATAATTCCTTCCAAAAGAAGCTTGCGAAGGACACTTATGCGAGGTCTTTCGAAATAAAGCAGGAAGAAGACCAAGAGTCTGTTAGGGGTGTCAAATTGAGCAAATGGCTAGAATCTCCGTTCACGTACTTAAATATTGCTGAGAAGGCAATGTCGGCCAAGACTTTCCTCTTTGCCGCCGATATGTACCTCCAGGCAACCACGAGGATGAAGAACATTAAAAGGGTTACCACTGTCGTTGCAAAGAGAGCCGAGGCAGACAAGGATATGAGAGACACGTTGGCGGCCAAGCTATACCACGGCCTCGCCAAAAGTTACTGCAAGGCTGGGGAAATGGTAAAGGCGATTGCAGCCGTCAACAAAGCCCTTACCTTTGACGCTGGCAACGAGCAAATGATGAGCTTGTGCAATAGCTGGGAGAACCCTGTTCAGAGACTGGAGCAGGATTTGGCAATGCCGACCGATGATCTGCTTGACAATTATCTCAAGTCCAGCTTAAAGACTCTCCACGAGCTTCCCTCTCCTGCCCCACTGAGGAGAGAGGTGACTTTCGACATTATCAGCTGCGAGGGGCTTGGTAAGGCTGATATGTTCGGCGCGAGTGACCCGTTCTGCATCGTTAGCTTTGGAGGGAGGGAAATTCACAGGACCAAGGTTGTGAAGGATAGCTTGAACCCCGTGTTCGTCGGGGAGAGGATTAGCTTCGTCCTCCCCGACAACTTGGCCAGGATGAACCTAACGATCGAGATTTACGATCAAGATGCAACTGGCGTTGGAGACTTCTTGGGGATGGTGAAGCTCCCCGCTGCAACTCTGCTCGATGCCCCTCCCCCCCTCGAGAAGGTGGTCCTTTCCCTAGTGAAGAACGAGGAGCTCAAGACGAAGCAGAACAAACTCGTCATGGGAACCGTAACCGTCAAGTGGGCAGTTTACAATAGCGTCTATGACGATGAGGCGGGGGGCGGGGCGGAGGGCGATGAAAATGTGAGCGTTGTCGGGGGGAAGCGTACCACTCCGAGGGTAGTGCTGAGGCTGGGGAAGCTGAGCTGTGTCGGGCTTGGTAAAGCTGACAAGTTTGGGCTCAGTGACCCCTTTTGCGTCATCAAATGCGACGGGGATGAGATGGGGAGAACAACCGTCAAGGAGAACACCCTTAGTCCAACTTGGGAGGGGGAGAACTTCGTTTTTACTCTAGATACTGAGGCACTCAAGGCGGGGAAGCCTCTGAGAGAACTTTCCATTGAGGTTTGGGACTACGACGTCGTTGGAGATGGGGAATTTCTTGGTCAGGTTACTTTCAACGGTGATTACTACATGCATCTGGCGCCAGGTCTCAAGAGCTTCGTCCTGGAGATGAAGGATGGGCTCCCTGCTAGCGAACAAACCTGCGTGCAGGGGCATCTCAAGTGCTACCTGTACCTGGACGCGGGAGATTTTGGTAACCTCGTTGACGGTGTTGACAATGATGGAGTCAAGCAGGTGTCGGTGCACATCTCAGGAGCTTACAATCTCGCCAAGGCGGACGGCTTCGGCAGGAGTTCCGATCCGTATGCCATTTTGAAGTGGGGAGGAGAGGTCATTGGAAAGACCGAGGTAATCAGCAATAACTTGGACCCAAAGTGGAAGCAATCTGAGTTCAAGGTCCTGCTTCTAGACAAGGAAATTGGGGGGGGTATCACAGACCACGAGAAAGAGATGGTTCTGGAAGTCTGGGATCACGACGCTATCGGCTCGGGCACCTTCTTGGGGGGCGTCAAAGTGGAGAAGGACGCCTATGTTTATCCTTCGGGGAGGAAGATAGAGCTTATGCTTCAGCCTCTAGAAGACGTTTTGGGAGACCTTGACGACGAAAAGGTGAAGAAGCAGCTCCAATACGTGCAGGGGACCATTTTTTTCAAGGTGAACCATGTTGAGAGCGTCGCAATCGGGGGGATAACTAGCCATAACGCAAGCAACGAGGCCCTTGACTGCTGGTCGGTGATTGGAGGGGTGTCGGATACTGAAAAATTCGAGATCGTCAAGAGCAAGAACAGGGTCGAGGTGAACAAGACGCAATTGAACCAGATATTGAGCAGCAGAGGGGTTGGTAAGAAGGGCATAACGTTGCATGGAAACCCTGAGACGGTGGTCGCCCCGATCTTTGACGTCGGGGTCAACATGTGGGGCAGGATGGTTGGGCCAGAGTTGGGCACCCTTAAGGCCTTCCACATTGTTAGGATGCCCGGCTACGATTGGAGTGAGGACGTCACCTTCGCCAAGCTGGTCGCGAAGGAGACGGAAAAGGCCTTGCGGTGCATTAGGGGCAGGCAGCTTAGGAAGGTGGCGAGGAAGAACGGTCTACTGAAGGTCAAGCGGCTTTGTTCAGACTGGGCAAAGATTGATGTTCTCGTCCTAATGAGGGAAATCATGGGCATTCTAGGTGGCGTCCTTCCGAAATCTAACATTTACTTCGGCATGCTTCAGCCGGGGGGTGACTCGATTAGGTTCAGTGTCGTTAGCGAAACTAGCAAGATGCTGGGGAAGGAGTTGCTGAGGAACGAAGAGAAGGGGGTCAGCTTTTCAATGATCGGAAAGAATGCCAGGGATAGCATTGTATGCGACAAGGATGAGCTCACTGGGGACGTAAGGATAGTGAGAGACAAGCACAACGACCACAACTTCTCCACTTTCAGCTTTTTCTCCGACGAAGTGAGGGAGGAGGATCATGATGGGTTAGTCGGGCCCAAGCTACTAGGGAGCAGGATGAACCACGGGTGGCCGTTCCTCGGTGTACCCATGATCAACAAAGATTGCTCGGTGGGGGTCGTTGGCGTCGACGGCTGGGAATTCGTTGGCAGGGGCAGAGTTGACGGGGATAAGGTGGAGGAGGGAGTCTTGGAATTTCTCAAAAAGGTGGGAGTAGAAATGGGAACTGCTATTGACAAGAAGAGGAAGCTGAGTGCTCTCGGCAAGCTCGAACAGATCGTCGATGACATCTTCGTTACTGCTGAAGACGTCTACATCGAGACTCTCAAGGTTATCGCCAACAATGTCCTAACAAGCAGCAGCGCGGAAGTGTGGAGGCTTAGAGAGGACTGGAGCCTCGGAGTGTTAGCAAGCATCGCTTGCAACAGCGTCGGGAGCGTCGGTGTGATATACGACAAGGGGCTTGAGCTTACTGTTGAGCACGCAAGAAAGCTCGGGAAGGCTGACTCCTTTGGGGACAGCGACCCCTTCTGCAAGATTTTCTGGAACGGGAAGATGATTGGAAAGACGAGGGTAATCGGAGACGATTGCAACCCTGTCTGGGAAGAGCGCTTTCTCCTCTCCGCTCCCGAGAGGGGTAGCACCATGGACCTCAGGGTTGAAGTTTGGGATAGCGACTTTGGCAGTGAAGGCGACTTTTTGGGGCAAGTCGTGATTGATGATAAGATGCTTATAAGGCCTCCGAAGGACTCTTTCGTGATGAAGCTTGGAATGAAGGATGGACTGAGCAAGAAGGCCAACAAACTTGTCAAGGGTAAGCTCAGTTTGAAGCTGGACAGTGTTGACGGAAATCAAAAGTTCAGGGAGCTCGAGTTCAACATCCTTGACTGCCACGGTCTTGCCAAGGCTGACACATGGGGACTCAGTGACCCGCTCGTGATTGTCAAGTGGGATGGAAATGAGGTGGGGAGGACCAAGGTCGTCGAAGACAGCTTGGACCCAGTTTGGAACGAACACTTTTGCATCAGGTTCCCTGAAATCTTTTCCCACGACACGCAGTATTTGAGCCTCGAAGTCTACGACATGGACATGATGGGGCTCGGCGATTTTTTGGGGAGGGTCCTCATCAAGGGCAGTGACCTGCTTGATCCGCCCCCGAACAAGAGAGTAGAATACACTCTGGAGGAGGACCCCGGGAAGGGCAAAGATGGGATGGGCAAGTTGGTTCAAGGGACCATGAGGCTCCACTACGGCCGTGCTGAGGACATCATGCCAAAGTACTTTAGGGAGGTTGTCATTGAGGAAGCAAGGGGCCTCGCAAAGGCTGATATGTTGGGTAAAAGCGACCCCCTTGTGATTGTGTATTATGACGGGAACGAGATCTTTAGAACAAAGAGCGTTCAGGACACCCTTGATCCCGTGTGGTTGAAAGACAACAGGATTGTCATCGGGCTGCCCAAGACTGTCTTCGAGGATCGCCTGCTCGAGCTCAAGGTGTGGGACGAGGACGTTGGGGGCAAGCTCGGGGACTTCCTAGGCATGTGCTCAATAAACACGAAGGAGCTCATGGACTGCACGAAAGAGAGCGATAACGAATTCAATTCCCAGGGGAGGAGGGAGTTTGATCTCGTGAAGGACGTAAAGCTCAGTGACAAGCAAAACGATTTGGTGAAGGCAGGCAGCACCCTAACATTCAGGTTGAAGGAACCAGGGGGTGTCGACCAAGGGGCCAAGGTACCCCTGAGGGTATGTGTCAAATCTGCGTCAAGACTTGCCAAAGCCGACACGTTCGGGGCAAGCGACCCCTACGCCGTTGTTGAGTTCGCCGGAAGGGTGATAGGAAAGACGAGGTTCATCAGAAAGACCCTAAATCCAGAGTGGAATGAGAGCAAGTTCGTGATTTGGGTCCCCCCTGACTGCAAAGATGACGAGTACCTTAAGGTGAAGGTATTCGACCGTGACGTGGTGGGCTCCCACCAGTTCCTTGGCCAGTCAACCGTCGAAGGAGTTCACCTTTTGACTGAAGATGGCCTCGCCACGATGGGCAAGATACAAGCGCGACAGCTTAGAGCTGATCCAGACACGACTTTAAAGGGGTACAATGATCTTGTGAAGGGTTCCGTAAGTTTCGGATTTGTATGTGAGAAAGATGGAGCTGTGGATGATTTCTCTGGGTCCCAGGGGAAACTTGATGAGGGGGAGAAGGGTCTGAGGATGAACGTATGGAGCGCCAGTGGTTTGGCCAAGGCCGACACTTTCGGGAAAAGTGATCCATTCGTGGTTTGTAGGGTCGACGGGGAGGCTTGGTGGGAGACAAAGGTCGTTGATAATGACTTAGATCCAGTCTTCGGGAACGAGTGCTGCGTCTTTCCCCTCTCCAGGGCCGAGGGGCGGGAGGAGGGGCGGAAGGGAGAGAAGAAGGCGGTTGAAAACGCTGCTGAGACGAAGGAGGAGACAAAAGATGATAATGAGTCCGAAGAAGGTGATGTTGCCATCTCACGGAAGAGAAGTGTCACATTCTTCGACCATGCTTCTTCGGATAAGAACGTCGGCGAAGTCCCAGAAGGTCAATCCGACGATTCGGAAGACTCGGACGATGGTAGCGAGAGAAGCAGCAAGGAGAGCGGTGTTGACCCTGGCCAAGGCCATGGAGGGCCGCAGGGAGAGAAACTCATCCTAGAGGTATGGGACATGGACATTGGTGGGCGGGGCGATTTTATGGGCCGCATCTGCATGAGCAAGGCGCAACTCGAAGATCCTGAAATCTACAACAAGCCGCAAACGTTCCCTCTCTTGAAGGACCCCTCGCTCCCAGAGAGTTCCAACACGAGTGTGAAAGATGGGTCGACAATCACCGTGAGCTTCACCCCCACGGACTATGAGACTGAGAAAGATCCGAGGGGAAAAGTCGTACTCAATGTAATTGAGGCTTACGGGCTGGCCAAGGCTGACATGTTTGGGAACTCGGATCCCTTTGCGGTTGTGAAGGTAAATGAGAAGCAGATTGGGAAGACTAGGGTCGTAAATGACGTCACGACGCCTCTTTGGGACGATAGCTTCGTCATCGAAATTCCTAGAAACGAACTTGACGTGCAGAACGTCACCATTGAGGTGTTTGATGCTGATGCTTTGAGCATCGGGGATTTCCTCGGGATGATAACCCTGACGAGCAAGGACTTGCTCAAGCTGGAACAAGGGATTGTCGAGTTTGAGCTTCAACCGAACGAGAAGCTGAAGAAGAAGCAAAACAAGCTCGTCCAGGGAACCATCTGCTTGGCCTTCACAGAGTATGAGGAGAAAGACGATGGCGGGGGCTGGTTCGGGACGATCTTTGGAAGTGCCAATTATACGGGAAATGGTGGTGACGCTGCTGCTGGTGACGCTGCTTCAGACGAGCAGCAAGTTGATCCGGCTGACCGAAGCGTTCAGACCACTTGCACTGTGACGGTCGTGAGGGCTGACAACATTCTAAAGGCAGACATGCTGGGGGAATCCGACCCCTTCGTTCAGGCACGGTTCGGAGGAGTGAGAATAGGGAAAAGCAAAACAAAGAGCGACACGCTGTTCCCCCAGTGGAACGAGGGCGAAGCTGACTTTGAGATCGTAATGCCCAAGAATCCTGCAAACTTGAATGTTGGCTTGGAGCTTTGGGACGAAGATTTCGGGGGCATCACCGGGGACTTCCTTGGTTGCGTAGAGATCGGGGTGGAGTTGCTGTTGCACCCTCAGAATGGGGAAATGACGTTCGAACTGCAGAATAGGAAAGGTTGGGCTACAAGTCGCAAGAAGCAGATTAAGGGCACCATAACCGTTGTCATCAACAAGAGAAAGGCAAGAACAAGAATCTCTACTCCGAAACCCCCTCCTGAAAGGGAAATGAGGAGGCACAATTTCATGGAGCAGACCGTGGCGGTTGCGCCTGACTTGGACGCCGAAGAGAAGAGGATTGAAGGCGAGGATACTGATCCTGATCAACACATGCTCTTCAACAAGGTGAAAATGAAGCTCATGGGCAAAGCTAGGAAGCTGGTGGCTGCTAGTGAGAAGGAGGACTACGTCGGTGGCCCAATAATTGGCGAAATGGGCGCGGGTCAAATCATTGGCGCCTGGCTGAGGCAAATCAAGTTCACCATGGTGTCAGGGAATCCCGACAGACTGGTGATGCCGTTCCATGATTTTTTTGTAAACGATGAGGTTGAAGGAGGTGGTGGAGAGGAAGGAGGCGGCGGAGAAGACTTGTCTGTGCTGCCGTTGGTGGAGAAGCAGAATGGTGTCGATGGCGGAGGGGCGATGGCCGACATGAAAAACAGGTACGCCATTGTGGTGGCCGCGCACAAGGGCCTTGTGAGCGAAGAGGATGAAATGTTCTGCAAGAAGGCAAGTAACCAGATGGAGGCCGCGTTGACCATTGTCAGGCAGAGAGAGCAGAGGACCAGGGACCAGCAAATGAGTTTGAGGAGGCTTCAGTGGGCGTGCCAGAATTGGGAGAAGATCCCCGACCTGCGCTCGCTGCTGAGTTACGTCGTGATAGAAGTTGCCAAGGTGCTTCTTGGGACCACCGTCTACGTGAACCTGCTGCAGCCCGGGGGGGACAAGCTGAAGATTGCCTTCACCACGGACGAGGCATTCTCTGAGAAGGAGACGAGCAGAGAGCGAGACGAAACGCTGGGCTTCTCGGTGGTTGACGGCGGCACGATTTACTTCGCGCTGGGAGATTCAGTGCAGTGGGGTCACGCGAGTTGGAGCGCCAGAATAGCGCAGAAGAGTCTACCGTCTTGCAAAATTGTCGACGATGAGAGAAAGCGGTTGGCTGCTGCTGCCGCTCTTGAGGCGGATGCTGATGCGGAGACGTTGAAAGAGAGCGTGGGGGGCTATAGGGTTACCATGAGTAGAGCCCTGAGGGTGGCGGACGACGAGATGGGGGAGGGGAGGGTCAAGGGAAGGGGGAGAGAGAAGACACTTCACAGCAGTCAGAGTCGCACGAAACTTCAGGGCAGGATGCTCTCCAAGGGGAGCTCCCGATGCGAAAGTACCGGGGGGGGGGAGAAGAACTACTGGATAATTTTGAGGAGCAGGATCAAAGTGGCTGCGAGGGAATACGCGCTGAAGGGGCTGAAGGAGAAACCCAAGGATCTGGCGCTGTTGGCCCACGTTGGCCACCTGTTCTGTGACAGTGGGCCGGCGGCCACCCACACGACTCACAAGCACGCCGCCCTGCTGCTCCAGAAGGCCCACGACATGGGCCACGAGGGGGGGGGCAAGTTCTACCACGAGCTGGCCATGAGCCACGTCAGGAGCTACCTGAGCGGGGGCTTGAAGGCGGAGAGGGAGCACCTGAGGTACGCCGTAAATTCGTGGGCCAAGGCGCTGGGCTTCCTGGAGAACGCGACCAACAGCAAGTGCTGGATCAACTGCGCGATGGCGCACGAGTACCTGGGGGAGTATAAGGAGGCCAGCAGCGCCCTTGGCCAGCTCGTCGCGAACTTCCCCAACCTCAAGAACATAAACAACGTGCTCTTTGAGCGGAGCACCCTCCTAAAGAGGCTTCGTCGCTTCGAGCAGAGCAAGAACTGCCTGTACGACGTCATGATGAGGGGGAAAGTGAGCCCCCCCTACAAGCTGGCGGACTACAAGTTCGCCATGGGGCACATCTTGGAGCTCTGGGCCAAGGAGGTTAGGGACAAGGACAAGATGCTGCAAGCGAAGGAGTACTACGCGGAGGCGTACGAGCTCGCCGTTGGCGACGTGGGGGCGGGGGGCGCCGCGGGGGGGCGGATGAAAGGGAAGATTGGCGGGAAGAGGAAGAAGAGGGGGGACAAGAAGCTTACGTACGACGAGTGGATCCACGGGCACGCCTGCTGGGTCCACAAGGCCGAGGTGTGCTGCGTGGCATCTGACTTTATCCTCGCGGCCGACTATTACAAGAAGGCGATCGAGTGCATCGAAAAGAGCGCGAAGAAGGAGCCGGCTGGGGGGGGGGCAAAGCTCAAGCCGACGCAGGTTGCCAAGGTGTGGTTCGCACTCGCAAAGTGCCAGATGAGGAGCGGGGAGGACGAGTTCGCAAAGAACAGCCTGGCTCGGGCGGTCCAGCTTGACCGCTCGAGCGCCCAGATGCAGAGCTTTTTGGACAGCTGGGTGACGACAGAGAGCAGGTTCGAGGTGGATCTGAGCCTTAGCGTGAGGGAGATTCTCGAGGAGGTTGTCGTCTTGAAGAGAAAGGGGGTCATGGAGGGGGGCCTTTTGGAAGAGGAGGGGGAAGGGGGGGACGGGGAGGAGGCCGACGAAGGGGACAGTCAGGAAGGGCACATTTTGACGCCCGTCTGGGGGGACTCTTACGGTCTGGGAGTGCTAGGGGTGACGCAGCTGGGGCTGTTCAGGCCAAAGACTCTGAGAAAGAGCCGACAGCCTGAGAGCAGAGAAGAAAGAAATGCAAGAGGGCTGGAGGACGGGGTCGTGCAGTACGTGAAGGAGTGCGGTTTGGCTTTGGGGCCGGCATTGGAGAACTTGAAGAAGAGAGAGCTCTTGAAGGAGTTAAAGTCGATGAAGGAAGCCGTTGGGAGAGGGAAGAAGATCAAGGTCCAGAACGTACTCAAGGACGCTGCCAAGATCCTCGAGGAAGGCATGGTCTGGTGCAAGGAGGTAGATGTAGTCCAGTGCATCGAGGTGCAGAACGAGAAGCTGATGGAGAAGGCGAGGGAGGCAATGATGGACAAGAAGCTCTTGAGCGAGATGGAACCGGACGAAGCTGCCAACATTGGGTTAGGGGGACATGAGGTAGACATGCCTATCATAGACTTACACGGGAGTAAGGCCATAGTGCGAAGCATCTTGGGACGAGATGAACTGTGGAGAGCCTACGCTGGAGGGAGGGAGGCGAAGGGAAAGGAGAAGAGAGGGACAATGAGCGCTCCAATGTTGCGGAGGAAGAAGAAGGACAACCATGAGGGGAAGGACAACCCTGAGGCGAAGGACAACCCTGAGGGGAAGGAGGAGGAAACTGGACCGCTAACGCTTGAGAACTTGGAACGTGCGAACGTGCCGGGGGACCTGGGTTTGAGCTCTGCAGAGAGCGAGCTGTATTTGAGGGAGCTCAAGGTCTGCCTGGAGCTAAGGAGGGACGCGGTGTTCACTGTCCTGCAGAGGAGGGTGGTGTCGCCGTTCCGTGACCCGGGGATAATGGACAACTTGAGGGGGAGGCACGCAATGTTTCAGTGCGTTGGGGAGGGCAGCTGGCACAACATGGGGGACCTTCACTTCCTCAAGGACGTTAGTAAGATTGTTGGAGAGGTTATCACGGAGATCAGAATCAATGAGAGCGGGGGGGAGTTAGCGGAGAACAAGAGGAAGGAGGCACAGAAACGGGAAGAGAGCGAAAGGCTTAAGGCATTGGAGGAGAGGAGGAGGAGGGGGTCTCTCTTTAGCATTGGAAGGGGTGGCATTAGAAATGGCATGGGAGTAGGGAGGGGAGGAAGGATTGTCGCGAGAGGGATGGAGTGCGTTGGAGATCTTATTAGTAAAACTTTGGGGGGAGGAGGGAAAAAGCGGCAGTTGGAGGAGGACAAGGTGGGAGAGGACGCTAAAATGGGAGAGGACTCTAAGATTGGAGAGGACGCTAAGATGGGAGAGGACACTAAGATAGAGGAGGACGTCAAGGTGGAGGAGAAGGTGAATGAGGAGGTGAATGAGGAGGTGAAGATGGAAATGGTAGGGGAGGAGAAAAAGGATGGGGGGGGGGGTAAAGGGGAGAAAGACGAGGATGATGAGGGAGGGAAGGAGGAGGATGATGAGAACGAGGAGGAGGATGAGAACGAGGAGGAGGATGAGAACGAGGAGGAGGATGAGAACGAGGAGGAGGATGAGTTTGACGAGGATGAGTTTGACAAGGATGAGGTTGACAAGGAGGGGGGAAAGGGGATCAATGAATTCCTCCTAGATATGAAGAAGAAGGTAGACAGCGACCCTGACCACAAGCCTGGGAAGAGTAGGGGGGGGAATCGGGTGACTATAATGGGGGAGCGTGGGTGATATTAGACTAGGTGAATAGTGTGGACTAGGGGAGCGTAGGTGATAGACCAGGCGAGCCTGGGTGGGTTATAGACTAGGGGAGCGTGGGTGGGTTATATAGACTAGGGGAGCGTGATGGTAGAAATAGATATCGTTGTTTGTACGTACAGAAAATGAACGTAGGCCCTTTCACTTCGTTCGGAACCCATTTCACTTCGTTAGAAACCCTTTCACTTCGTAAGAACCCCTTCGTTTCTTCCTTTCACTTCATTTTCTTCGAGGTGCCATCCCCCTTCCCTCCCTTCCCCCCCTTCCTCTTTCCCCCCGTCTTGCCCCCCTCGGCTCCAGCCATT
The DNA here is from genome assembly GCA_030267625.1 of Triparma retinervis. Classification (NCBI taxonomy): domain Eukaryota; class Bolidophyceae; order Parmales; family Triparmaceae; genus Triparma; species Triparma retinervis. Next base: position 24,138 of record BRXZ01001473.1, read on the forward strand.
TCGACCTTGAGCCTCCTGATCCCTTCCTTGTTCTCTACCCCCACGTCCACCACGACCTTATCAAACACCTTCACCACCCCCCCCCCGACAGCTTCGGCCTCGTGCGGTCCTCTCATCGTCCCCTTCACCTTGATCCCGTGCTCGATCCCGAACTCGTCCACCATTACTTTTACCCTGACCTCCCCCTCCCCCCCGTCCCTGACATCCGTCACGTGGGCGTCGAGGCCCAGCTTGGGGTTGGTCTCGAAGTACGCCAGGCTGAAGAGACCCACGCTTCCCCTACCCGCCATCTGCGCAGCCCTGCCGGGTGATTGTCGAGGGGGCGAAGCGAGTAGCGGAGATAATTGCGTTAGTGTGAAGGGAGTCTACTAACATCGATATCCCGGTGGCGAGGAAATTTGAACAGACGCAAAGGTCGAACATCTTAGCGAACCCCTCTCATTCCCTTCTCGTCCCCTTCTCACCTGTGCCTCCTGTTTGAGTTCTCGCAGAACCCGCTGACCGCCTCCGTGCTCGCCAGCGTCCCCGGGAGCCCGCTGTACTCGATGCTCGCCGCCAGGGCCCTGTGGAGGAGGAGGTCGGGGTACCTCCTGATCGGGCTAGTGAAGTGGCTGTAGACGGGGGCGGCGAGGCCGAAGTGCCTCCATTCCCTGGTCCCCATGGTCCCGCTGCAGAAGTACTGTGCTGGCCTCATCGAACGGGTGCTGAGGATTCGGAGGATCCGGTTGACCATGGGATCCGAAGGGTCAGTGGCGGCGTCGAGCGAGTCCGCTAGGGTCTTGTTTGTGGTCGGGTCGATCTTGAGTCCCCTCGTCTTTGCCTTATCAATGAGCTGCGCGCGGCGAGAGTTTGACGAGCGAAGCGAGTCGCGAAGGGGGTTTTGCGTCAGTGGGTTAAAGCCAAAGAGGCCCACCATTAGTCCATTCTCACCTCCTCGAAGGCCTCCTTCTCCGGGCTGGGGTGCCTCCTCAGGACCGTTAGGGTGGGGTAGCTCCTCAGCACCCTCTTCGCGACCGCGACGTTCGCGAAGAGCATCATCTCCTCGACCATCGAGTTGGTGTTGAAGGTCTGGTAGCGGCCAACGTCCGTAGGGTTGACGTG
>BRXZ01001484.1:0-11698 GCA_030267625.1 Triparma retinervis
ACTTTGTTAGATTAGAGGCCGAACCCGAACTCGTCGTCCCCTCCCTCTGCTGCGTTCGCGCCCCCGACCGCAAAGCCCAGGTACGCCTTCTCGGCGTCGTCGAAGAGGTCATCCTCCTTGCCCCTGTCCCTCCACCCCACCGCGTCTGCGACGACGCTGAGGGCCCTCCTCTTTGCCTTCTGCTTCATTATCGCCTTCTCGGTCGCGCCGATAATGCCGCCCTCCTCCTTGTGCCTTTTCTGCACGTCCCGGAGCCGGTCCTTGAGAGCCCTCTGCCGGGCGTGGAACTCCTCCTCCTTGGCCTTCTTGGCGGCGAGCGCCTTCTCCCCGGCGTTGCTGAGCTCAACGTAATTTCCAGGGAAGGCTGACTTCCTCTCCTTCTCCATCTCGGCAACCATTTTGATCACCTCGGCATTCACCCTCTTTTCCTTTGCCTTCCTTCTCGCCTCTTTCCTATCCTCCGCTGCCTTCTTCTCCATCTTCCTCTGCTTCTGAACCTCGAGATTTTTAATCTTCTGTTCCTGGGCCTTGGTGGACTTGGGCTGGACGACGAAGGATGCGAGCGCCCTCTCCTTCGCGATGCGCTCCAACTCAAGGATCTCGGCTTTCTTCGCCGCCTCGCGCCTCTGGTCGCGGGCGATCCTCGCGCGGCGCTTTTCCTCGTACTCCCTTTGTCTCCTCTCAATGGGAAGCTCCCTGTTCGGCACGGTCGCGTGGGCCCGCACTGCCTCCTTGGTCGATCGCAGCTTCTCTTCCCACTTAGCCTGCTTCGCCTTCATGACGTTGGTGTAGTTGTCAGGGTCAACACGAGGCTTCATTGCCTTCTTCTCCTCCTGGGCGGCAAGCTTCTTCCTTGTTCGTTCCGCGGCGGATTCCTTGACGACGTGGCCCTCCTGTTTCTTCAGAGCCTCGTGCATGGCCATCCTAGCGGGGAGCTGGGAGGTGGACTGAATCTGGGCTGCCCTAGCTGCTACGCGCTGCTTCCTCTCTGCGTCCTGGCGCTTCGCAATGTCCTCCCAGTCTTCGGTGTGGTACAACTTCACGGGCCGGGCCCTGAATTGCAGCTCCCGCTCCTTTGCCTTACGCTCCGTGCGCTTCTTCTCGAGATCCTCCTTCTTCTTCTCTTGCCTCTTCCTGTCCTCCTGTGCAAAGCTGAACTCGCCGGCGTGCTCGAGCTGCCACTGCACCCTGTCCCTCTTCTGTCTCTCCAAGGCCTCGAGCATGTCCTTCTTCCTGGAAGTTTCGTCCTCCTCCTTCAGCTTGTTCCTCCTCCTCACCGCCTCGTGCACCTCCATACTTCTGAAGGGCTTCACGAGGGCCTGGTGGCGGCGCTTAATGCGACGGTTGAATTCCTCGTCAGACTCCCCGGGGCGCTGGGACCCTTGCTTCATTGGGGAGGTGGACGCGGGGGTGGGCTTATGGAGTTCGACAGAGGTGTCGATCTCGAGGCCGTCAACCTCTTTCACTAGGACTTCCTCGAGGCGGCGAGCCTTGGCCTGCGCGTTGTCGCGCTGGCGAACAAGTTGCTCGATCACCTTGACGTTGCGCTCTTGGTCGCGACGGAGCAAGGCGAGCTTCTCGGCGAGCTGGCTGTCAATAATGTTCTCCTCGTTGTTGACCTTCTGCCTCCTATTGGTGTCCTCGAGAAGCTTCTTTGCCCCTTCCAGCTCCTCGGTGAGGGTCAGAACGGTCTCCTCCAACTTCTCGACCTTGGACGATATTTCCCCCCTGGTGGTACCCTTGCTCGTCTTGGGCCTGCTGCTCGCCCATCTTGGGGCGGCTTTAGTCTGTTCCTTGCTGTCCCTGACAGAGGCAGCAAGGTCGCCAAAATCCTCATCCCACTCACTCGTATCGCCGCCACGCCTCGTCGAAGGGCTTCCGTCCCTCTCCGGGCTCCTCGAACCCTCCCTCCAAGCCTTCTTTGCGTTCCTGCTGTGCTTCTGGCGGGCCTTTATCTCTCTCTCCATCTGCCTCGACTGTTATTGTTGGGGGCGGGCAGGGGGAGTTAGGGATTTTTGTAGACGGGGGGACAAATGGAGCAAATATGGCGCAATGGCGATGGAATACGGTGCTGTTGCGCGGCTCCTTCTTGGCTGTGGGGAGATGAGCACTCCTCCCAAGCTACAAAAAAGGACTCGGCCCCAACTCACCTCCTTGTCCGCCTTTCTTTCCTTTGTCTTATCCATCAAGTTGTACTTGGACGACCTTCCGGCATCATCGTCTTCGTCGTCCTTGTAGTAAATCACCCCGCCCTCGGTCGTCCGACCCGCGTTACCAGAAGATGTGGCTGCAACCCTGGGATGGCCATCTCGAGGAGCAACCCTCATCCCCTGCAATTGTGAGTAGCTGACCATCTTGCGTCAAATTTGGATGAGATCGAGGCTATTCCGGGGGCTGTATTTGTCGTTTTGTCGACTTCTTCGGCTATCTAGTTGCTTGGATCCGATTTTATTAAACTGTGGAACTGTTCACTCTTGCAGTTCTAAACGTCTCGTTTCTTGCCCCCCCTTACTTTCAAGGATGAATCCAAAGCCGTTCCGGGATCGCTGCTCTGCAATATTTTGACAAGATAGACAGAAAGGAGGGATGCTTTCGTTATCGCCCGCGATCCGAGGAGGAGAAGTGCGTTGGGACGTCAAAAAATATTTTATTGGTTAAATTTGGCAAGAACCAGGAAAGCCTGGAAATATACTTCGTTAACGAGAAATGTCCCACGTTGCGCCGCTCCCGTTTTGGCGAAACGGGGCGATTGGTGTTAGAAAACTCCGAATTATTTATTTCCTTCCACCTTGATATTTCCGGTCCACAAAGCCCTCTGATCATCTGTGCTGACAATGCAGCATTAGTTTGTCGGGTTTCCCCTTGCTGTTGACAAAGCACTGGGTGATTTTGGACTAAACAGTACGGTTCGCTGAAATATATTCTTTAGAGGTGTAATCCAAAGCACATACTACCCCTGAAGTAAATAAGAGGCTATTCTTAGGGTCGGAAAGACTATTATTCTCCCTTTAAAATCTGGTGTGGCTTGCAACACTTCGTTCTTCTCTCTTCTTTTTTGTTGATTTCCAATGAATCTCAAAATCTTTTCCAAGAATAACAAGGTCCTCGTTGATAATACTGAGACCATTCCCCCGGGCAAAGGCTTAGACGCCAGACTCGCAGGCAAGAGGGGAGAAAATCCCAAAACCCCATCGATATCCGGGAGTGAGGGATCCATTACCCCCATAGATTTTGATAATTTAAGCGGGAAGACCTCTCCTTCTCGTCGTGAGCGCGTCAAGACACTCGGGCACAAAGGTTCCGATGCAGCAAGTACCGACAGAATGAAGAGGAACACAGATAGTATGCTTGAGGATGCTGTAATCTCGGGTTATCTCAAGACCAGGTAAGATCCAGTTGGTTTATCAGTCGCTGAAATAAGCGGAATGGCTCCTCCCGCTATTATCTTACATCTATCTCTCCCCTCACCATTCGATGCGCCCCCTTCACCCCCGTCCACAGGCTAGAGGTCAGGTGGCAGCAAGTGACGAAAAAGTCCCTTGTCGGAAACTCTCAGCTTAGTAAGTTCATCCTTGACGAGATCAAGTCCGGCAAGGGTCTCGAGGCCGTGTCTGCTGTAAAGGAGACGGATGAGAAAAAAAGTAGAGCGAGCGACTTGGCGATCAAGGCCGCCATGGAGGGTTACTTCAGCAACCTTGATGAAAGTTCCCTAGCTTCTGCCAAGAAGCTCTTCATGGACAACCTCCAGCGGTTTGACATGAAGGCGGGCGAGGTCCTCTGTCGGCAGAACGATCCTGGAGATAAGCTCTTTGTCCTTGAGGAGGGCCAGGTGGACTTCATCGTGGGTGGAAAGGTTGCAGGGAGTGCCAAGGATGGGTCGGTCTTCGGAGAGCTCAGTCTCGTGTACGGCGTGAACCGTCAGTGCGATGTGAAGTGCACGACCAGCTGCATCATCTGGACTCTCGATACCCTCGCCTTTAGAAGGATTCAGGCCGTTGTTGCAAGGGACAACCTCAGAACAACCAAGTCGAAGATCATGACCAAGTTCGGCAAGGAGGCCTCCACCTTGAGCGAAGAGCAGGAGCTCTCCATCAAGAAGATCAAGAATGATATCCCTTTCAAGGAACTGGCCCTCCTCGCCGTCGTCGGTCAGGGCACCTTCGGTGCCGTCCACATTGTGTCCCGCAAGGCGGACCCCAACTTTTCCTACGCCCTCAAGAAGATGGGCAAAGCCAGCATTGTCGACAGGGAGAACGAGAGCAGGGTTGTCATCGAGCGCAACGCCTTGATGGTCGTCAAGGGGTGTCCCTTTATCATCTCCCTTTTTGGGACCTACCAGGACAAGGACTGCATCTACTTCTTGACAGAGTGTGTGCAGGGAGGGAACCTAATATCTTACATGATCGACAAAGACATCCTGAGCCACAGTGAGTCAATGTTCTACTGTTACAACATCGCGAAGGCCCTCATTCACACCCACAACAAGGGTTACGTTCATAGGGACATAAAGCCTGAAAACTGCCTCATCGACAGGAACGGGTACATTAAGCTTTGTGACTACGGAATGGCCAAGAGACTCCCGTGTACGGTCGTTCTTCCCAACGGGGGCACGGAAGTCGTCCGTTTGGCGTACACCATGTGCGGCACACCCGAGTTCATGGCTCCTGAGTTTGTCCTTTCCACGGGCTACGACCACGGGGTCGATTTTTGGGCGCTAGGATGCATCGCTGTGGAGATGTACAGTGGAAGGGGTCCCTTCGACTTCGATGGCGACCTCAAGAAGACCTTCAAGGCAGTCTGCCTTGTCGGCATGGGAAGGAAGGAGCTCGACCTCCCTAAGCAGCTCAGGAAGAAGGGGATGGAAGCTGCGGGCGACTTCGCGAGGAAGCTCCTAACCGGAGCTGCCACCCGACTCGGCTCGGAGCAACCCTCCGACGTCATTGAGCATCCGTACTTCAATCAGCTGGACAAAGCCGAAATCAACAACTTGACGTTCCAAGCTCCGTACATTCCGAAGGTGAAGGGGGCAACGGACGCTAGCAACTTCAAGCAGGACGGCGAGGCCCCCAAGGAGGATCCTGTCGAACCTTACACTGGTTCGAACGACTGGTGTGAAGGGTTCTAAAGAAAAGGGGGGAGGGGGGGGGGGGGGGGGGGGGGGGGGGGGGGGGGGGGGGGGGACCTCAGAGGTTTATTTCTAGGCACATCAATCTACAGGGAGATGCACTCGTCTCCGGGGTTGTGAACGGGGGGGGGGAAATGTGCATAGCAAAAGGAAGAAAAATAGGAGAGAAGGGGGGGGTAGGGATTTTTTACTCATTGGAGTAAAACAAAATTTAAAGGGTTTAGTTCCACTGTTCAGCTTTTTTTAATCCGCGTGCACTTGCTGCTGTTCCTCTTCCTTCATCTTTTTGAAGTCTTCGAAGTTCAACTTGTTTGGGTTCGAAACGAAACCGATCCCCCTGAGGGCAGCCTCGGCCTCCTCAAAGATGGAAAGCTTAACGGGTGGCCGTTGATTCTGCTCTCTGCCCTCCACTTTGTGGCGTCCATCATCGTTGTCGTTTCCAGTTCCCCCCAACTTCTCGTGGTTGACCTCCCCCAACTCAAGCCTCACTTCTTTCCCTCCCCTGAAACTCTTCTCGAAAACGGCAAGCGTCAATCCCTCCCTCTTCTCTTTCATGACCTCGAAAGGCACCTGGTCAACGGGGTATGGTACCTCCGTCTTTTTCGTGTAGCCCCTCCTCACCGCCCACTCGCAAATTCCCTTTCTCGGACCTGGGACGCAAAAGACAATCTTCCCGACCCCCTCCTCCACCATGTTCTTCTCGGCCTTCCGGAGGGTTCGCTCCCCGATGCATAGCCCCGCGAAACCCTTGGCGACCGCGAGGAACCTGACCGCCCCAGGTTTGGCGTCGGTTCCAGGCAGAGATCCGGCAGAGCTTCCCATGGAATATACGCAAACCCCAAGAATAGCCCCGTCCTTCACCACCCCCTTCCCGTCCGGAACCTCGGCCAGGAGGACGTTGCACTCCGGATCCTTGATCATGGAGCACATGGTGTCCTCATCAACAATATTCCCTGGAGCGTGCAGAGAGAGAAGTTATGGAGACAGGAAGAGTGGTTATATTTATGGATGTGTTAGGTGATGGATGTGTTAGAGTAGTGCCTATCGGATGCGTTGCGGGTGCGTTCCGGGTGCGTTGTGAATGCGTAGTGCATAGTGGATGCGTTGGCTGATTTCCGTCGCCGACAATCGCTGTTGCCCCATCTCTGTCTATTCTCACCTAACCTGAACCTTTCCTCCCCCTCAACCTCTCCCTTATTGTAAGCCTCGTTGACCACATTTGTCGTCTCCCTTGCATCGTACCTCCCGGCTGTCGTGAACGCCAAGGACTGTGCTATAACCCTAACCTGGTCGTACCTTGGGTGGGACTTGTCCTCGTCCTCCTGCTGCTTGAAGGTTTCCCCTACCTCGTGTTCCTTCAAGAAGCCCTCCATCTCCTTCTGGTCGAACCTGGAGTCCTCTCCCTTAGTCCTCGTGTCCAGGGTCAGCCCCTCGTTGATGTCAAAGTAGGTTTTCACATGGTTACCTGGTTCATTGGCACGGCCTATTTCCTTCTGGAGCTTAAAGGCAGCCGCGGCGAACTTGGGGTCGTTCTTCACGCGGTCGACAAACATGGGCGGGGGGCAGGGAGGGAGGGGGTTTGAGTGGGGGGGCGTGAGGGGAGGGAACTGAAAATTTTTATTGATATTGTCGATTCCAAAAAATCGAAATTTAGGATTTCCTAGTGGTAAGGTTCCACGATTTTTGTAATGATAACACGTTTTTATTTTTCGTTCGTTGCCACCACGCGTATCCAATTCGCACGTTTGGTCATTTGGATAGCTCGAGAACGATCTATTCTGCAAATCACATCAGGTCCGTGGGAAGTTGAGGCGACTGAAAGGCAATTTCGGTACCTTCAAAGAATTGATCGTTCACTCTTGCGTGGACGGGAGAAAATCCGTGCCCTTCGACCCTTTTCGCGTACTTTTCCAGGTCCTTATGTGAGTGAAATTCAAACATTATCTGGTCAATCGCTTGCAAGAGCAGGGGGCGGTCAAACAGCCAGTCGAGAAAAGGAATTTCGGCGCCTTCGACGTCGAGCTTGAGGACATCGATGTGCTTGTGGCCGAGGTAGTCCATTATCTCGTCTAGCGGTTGGAGCTGGTCGTTGCTTTTCGGGTTTGCCTTGGTCCCAATACCCCATGCCCAAACATTGAAACCAAAGCGGTCGACAGACTCCTGCGTAGGAAGAATGAACGGATCGAACGTATGTACCTCGCACGAGGGCACCAGCCCCTTCATCCCGACCTCAAACATAATCTCGTTATAACTTCCAAAGGAGTAAACGATGCAAGGCTTTCGCTCAGCAAGCTCGTCCAGGCCGCAGACGAACTTGGGCTCGCCCTCCCCTGGCGCTACAGGGTTCGGGCGCGTGTCCAGCCCGCCCACTAGCCGCCCCGTCCCTTCGCCCTGCCTGCACTCCGAGAAGACCATCGTTTGAAGGATTTTGTCCCGTCTATCAGCCACGGGGGGGAAGGACAACGAGGCAGCGTAAGTCTTTGCATCCAAGGGGAGGTCGAGCACGACGGGAGGGGGCATCAGGGGGTGTGTGGGTTGGGGGGGGAATGGCATCGGCATGTTGGGAGTGATGATGGGAACAGGAACTTTATTGGCAGGTTTGATACGTGTGTCGCTCAGCACTGTGCTCAAAAAGGATATAGTAAGCAGTGAAGACAGCATGAGCAACACCACGCTACCGAACGCCCACAAAACAGACATTCACTTATTTTGGGGTTTGTGATGTGTCAAGAAGGAAGTGAGAGAGACAGAAAACTCTTCAGATGGGTTGGGGGGAGAGAAGAGAGGTTGGAGGCAGAATTTCAAACAATCTTTCTGCTTAACCTCGTAACACCCAAAATCTCACCTCATATCCTCTTTCAAAGTACAACGAACATTGTCCATCTTTGTTGGCCGACTCAACCCTACAGCACACACAATCTCTCTCTCCCGCTTTTTGCCCCCCTCGGAGAAGTAGCCCAAAATGTCCCTTGTCAATGTTGTCGGGATGGTCGTGCTCGACAATCCCACCGCCTTCCTCAATCCCTTCCAATTCGAGGTTACTTTTGAATGCCTTAGTGAGTTGGATGATGACCTGGAGGTAAGAAGAAGAGCGGGAGGGTGTTTGCTTGGGTGAAGGGGGGTATTTTGGGTTGATGGTGCCGAATTCGGGGTATTGAGAGTGGTTGTTGGCCGCATTATATATCAATGTCCCTCCGTATCACCTTCCGTAATCCACATAAAGCGCCAAAACTAATTTACCCAATCCCTCCCTCACCCGCCTCCCTCCATCCCACTCTCCACCATAGTGGAAGGTCACCTACGTAGGATCCGCTGAGGACTCATCGAAGGATCAGGTCCTTGACGAGGTCATGGTTGGCCCCGTGCCTGTCGGGACAAATAAATTTGTCCTCCAGGCTGACCCCCCCGACCCCAACACCATAGGAGAGGCGGACATCCTCGGCGTCACCGTCGTCCTCGTTACCTGCAGTTACAAGGAGCAGGAGTTTTGCCGTGTCGGCTACTACGTGAACAACGAGTACTCGGAGCCCTTTGATCAGGAGCTGGGTGTCCCCACCCCCCTCGACATCACAAAGGTCACTCGCCAGATCCTCGCGGACAAGCCTCGAGTAACCCGTTTCCCTGTCGACTGGGAAAAAAAGGAGGGTGTCCCCGCCGCTGCTCCCGCCGTGCAGGCTGCTGCTGGAATGGACAGCTCAGACATGATGCAGTCCCCAGCTCCCAGCATGAGCAACACTACCCCTACCAGCTCTAGCATCACACCGGCGGAGGAGGGGGCGACGAGGGAAGGCTTCGAAGTTGAACCAATGAGTATGGAGGGAATCTAGGGATCTAGGGGGGTGTACGAGACAAAAATAAGTTGCGGTGAATTGAAAAATGAAGCATATTTATTGAAAAACTATATTGAAAGAGCAACCGAACCCTTCCACCAACACCCCATTCACTCCACTTTGCGGTTACGGCCCGGCGGACCACCCAGCCCGCACTCACTGCGGCGCAGTGCGGTCGCGCGCACCGAGTAGTATGCGCCGCCGCACGAGAGGAAGTGCCAGGCTACGTGTAGCGGCCACACGCTGGGGAAGCTAGCGCAAAGCCGGTTCTCCACCTCCCACACTACCTTGCCGCCAAGGAGCAGAAAAACTGTCTTGATTGATGAGCTTCGTGTCTCTCGGCTGCACTCGCCCCAAGTGAAGCTCATGGCGACGTCGAGTAGAAGCAGGGCGGTGAAGCCATTCATGAATATCTCATACTGAGATGAGCGAAGGAAGGAAGATGGTTGAGAACAAGGCTTTCGATGGGGGGGGGGGGGGCGGGGGGGGGCTCCTTATCTCGCTCGTCTCACCTCCATGAACATCACGTAGCTGACAGCCGTCGCAAGGTGCGCGCAACAGACAACGACACAAAATAGAAGACGCGTCGCTGGCGTTTTTAGCCAAGGGTGCACCGCCGACCTGGCAATGGAGCTGATAAACACCAGTCCCATCATGGGCAGCTCATCCCAGAGCTCGTATTTGAACAGCATGGTGCCGTGAAATGCAGCGCTGCCCAAACCGATGATGGCAAGTATAGCCCACTCCGCCTGCACGGCTGCGTCGAACCCTGGTGAAGTAAGCGCTCCGTATATGGCGGCCGCTGTGTATGCCAGTGAGGAGGTGGAGTTGAAGAACTCAGCTAAGAAGAATGTGAAAGCGTAGTGGGGTTCGCAGAACTGATGTAGAGCGTCAGATGGGCCCCAGAATCCATTTACATCCTGCCTGCGATTGGCAATCTCAGGGTTGAAGAAGAAGTCCATTGCTCTGAGAGGACGGTGAAAGAAAGGGGTGAGAAGGAATGGGAATTCGCTGCCAGGTTACACGATGATTAAGCGAACGCCGAATCGGGATCAATTCGAGTACGTGAACGGCGAGGAAACTTACTTGACCACCTGGAGTTGCACAGGATGTTGCTGGGGATTCAGGATTTCATTCAAAGCCAGAAGGGACTTTGTCTTGTTGACAACGCCAATCCAATAATACAACGCATTTAACATTTATCTTCGCCACCCTTCCCTCCGATAACGGGCAATAAACTCCCGTCGATGTCTTCCCCTCCCTCCACACCCTCTGAATCACACTCCCCTCACCCCATCCCGAGGGGAACTGTCCAAGTGAGAAGGATGGAACCCAAGATAAGAAAGTTTGAGGCTAAGTATATTCAGGCTCTCAAGCGGCTTCAGGGCACCCCCGGCAGGAAGGCGTTGGGGAGGCCGCCCTGGGACAATGAAACAAACGACCATGCCTCCCCTCTTGGTGTTGCCCATGGGGATTACATTGCAACCGCCGCCCAGCGCGAGCAGCACGTTGTCAAGGATGTGCACGTTGATCGGCGCCCCCGCCGTCGGCGCCTACTGGATCCCATAGAGCAGGCACCACCACATTCCCAACAGCCAGGGCCAGGGCAAGGACATGAGCAGCACCATGAGGACCTAATTAGGCCAAAACAGCGGGATCCGTTCGCTGATGATGCCTCAAGCTTTGGACCCCCAGGCTCGGCTAATGAACAAGAAGTCGATGACACACTTTCCCTCTCCATGCTCCGTGCTGCCCCCCCTCCAATTCAGCAAGACTACAGGTGAGACAAGTCGAGGATAAATCCACATTCAACCCCCACCCCACCTCTTCCGCTCCCATCTCACCCCCCGCCCTCCTCCCTCAGCAGTAAGGGAGACTCAGAAAGCGTCGGGAGCCCCGCTTATAAGACTGGCCCGGCTTCGGACGAGAACGTTCGGACCCTCATGACTAGGGCCGCATACGTCACGAAGCACAACAAGTCTGTCCTTGACCTCTCCGCGTCTTCGCCCCCCCCTGCTTCGCACATCGACATCACCGCAAGAAAGGAAGTTGCGAGGTAAGAAAGAGCGAACAAGATCGAAGAGCTCAAGTCTCCTCCTCCTAACTTATCTGCCCCCAACCTCCGCAGACTTCGCGAGAAAGTCCAAAGGCTTTCGGAAGAGAAGATGGACAACCTTCGCTCCCTCGAGGCCCTCTCGCGTCAAGAACTACACAGGGCGAGGTCGATCTCCAACTTCTACGATGGAATAAGGCTCGCGGGGAGGGTAAGAGATATCGTTAAAGTAGTCGGCAGAGACGCGGCTGATGTCGTCGGAGCCGACAAAGGTGAGAATTGACCAGAAGCGCAAGTAAACACACAACCTAATGCAACGTTCTTGCGATGAGCGAAGCGAAGTCGCACACAACCCTTCCCGTTTCTCACCACATTCGTACGCAGTCATGCTCTACGTGCTAGATCCGCCGATCATTGGATCGAGCGGGGATGCGGGAGGCAAGAGCAGGGTGTGGACGCTGCAGAGCTCGGGCAACAAACTCGACGACACACTTAACACAACCATTGGAAGAGAGGGGAGAATTGAGGTCATAGAGGCCCCGCTGCTGCAGAGTGGCCCAGTCGGAGAGTGCGCACTGAGGCGAGGGAGGGTCGAGATAGAGGCCGGAGAAAGGTAAGGTGGATAAGAATTGTGACGCACGGAATACAACACACAGCTAACCCCCTCGATCTCGCGCTCCGCATCGCTCC
>BRXZ01001485.1:9394-19645 GCA_030267625.1 Triparma retinervis
GTGATGCGGCTGGGGGGAAGGGGGTGACAGAGGAGGATGAGAAGAGGGGAAAAGAGAGGCTGGCACAGCTCAGTCCCGATTTCAAGGCCGACATTCTGCACGCCCACGAGATCGCCAAGGACTGCAGAGAGATTTTTATCAGGAGCGAGGAGGTGAGGGGGGGAGGGGAGGAGGCGAGAAGGGCGGCGAGCCAGGGAGAAGGAGCGAAGCGACGACCGAAGCAGGCTAGCAATAGAGACGAGTAGTACTCCATTCACGACTCCCATTCTAATCGTCCCTAACTTCCCTAATCCTATCCCTTTCGCGATTCGCTCATCGCAGGCGAGACTCAACGGCATGCCCAGCAATGCCAACCCCATCATGATGAGGACGCTAACAAATGCAATTACGGAGAGCAGAAGGGGAACGAGCATGGACAGGGAGTCAAACGCGTTGGGGAAGAAATCGGGGGAAGGGTCCAAGGAGGATATTGGGGTGATTTTTGACAGTTACTTCGGGGTCAAGGGCGGGAAGATGATGTTTGCCGAATTTGTGAGTCAATTTCTCTTCTCGAAAGAGAATCGGAGGGAGGGGGGGGGAGTCGAGGTGTAAAGTAGTGGAATTGAAAGAAAAGAAATGAGGAAAGCATTTTGTTGAATACGTGGAACGCTTCATGGTTCTGTCGTCAGCGTGAGACAAGTCCTACAAGGAGTTGCGAACGCAACGAACACACGACCTCCCCCACCCCCCCCTTCTCCCTCCCCCCCACTCCACCTTCAGCCGAACTTCTACTCGACGTCCATCATGCCCCAGAGCTGCTCAGCAATCTCGAAAGAGGAGCACTTGGAAGCGTTGATGCTGAAGGGGTGGACCTGTGGCGGCAAGCGAAGCGAGTCGTGGAGGGGGTGGGATTGAGGGCGTGAGAATAATCATCGCGGTGGTTGAGGAGACAGTGCGTTGATGTTGGCCTCACCTCCTCGCTCTGGGGGATGGCGATGGCTCCAGCGAGCCTGCCCTCCTTGGTGTAGTCGAACTTGATTCCAGTGATGTTGGCGTAGAGACTGATGGCATGCCTCATGCGAGGGACTTCCTCACTCTTGGAAGACTCGGTCAACTGCGAAGGCGATGAGCGAAGGCGACGAGCGAAGGCGATGTGCGAATCGTAAAAGAGGTTGAGAAATGGCCCCAGAATGTGCCGCAGAGGTTTCATGTGTAGGTCTCATAATGTCGTTGCTTCGCTCCTCGTCAATTCTCACCTCCATAAGCTCACTCTCGCTCTTCGCCTCATTGTTGAACATGGAAATCCTCTTCTCGATCTCGGAAGTAGTCTCCTCGAGAACCTCGACCTCCTCGGAGAGCACAGTCTCCCTCCTGGTGAGCTCACTCATCCTGGAGTCATACTCGGCGTTGTTCTCCCTCTCGCAGCGTGCCTCAGCCTCGGCAACCTTCTGGCTCAAGACGTCAACCTGCTCAGAAAGAGATGTGCGCATCTCATCGGAGGTCTTCTGAACCTGGTCAACGACCTTACTGATCATGGCAGCATCAGCAGCATCGTCAGTGTCGTTGCCACGGTAAAGGTCAGTGAGCTCCTTCATGATGTCGACAGTCGCCTCCCAACTAATAGCTTGATTTTGAGCAACCATGTTTTTGTGTACGTTCTGGGGGAAGGGAGGAGACAAAATAAGGTTAGAATGACCCCGAAAGGGTTGAGAAGGGGGAAAGCGTGTCTTTGGAGGTGTTTTGAGAAGGCTTCGACGAACATTGAAAAAGAGAGAGAAGGTTTTTTTCATGTGTTCATCACATTCACGGGATAAAAACGCACTCATTAGGTACTCAACACGACAATAAAAGAAATACACGATAATAGGTAGCGATAACTTCGTCTAATTTACCTTTTTTTTGAGCAACAATTTTTATTGGAAACGGTCGTTTATTTTTGAGGAATCAAGAAATTTAGAGTTGAGGTGAGCTTTAACGCGGACGATCGTTAGAATGAGATGAATTCTGTTAAGTGTTGATTCCTCATGGTTCAACGTTGACTTTGTAAGTCGTCCAGGAAACTCACTTGCCCCCCCCCCCCCCTTCGCCTCCGTGTCATTTACTCTTTTAGAAACCCCCTCAATAGCTCAAAGATGCTCGGTGGTCGAGGCCTCGGGTTTGGGTCGCCAAGACCTACTGGAGGATCATCGTCTACCATAGGTACACCGATGTCGTCGACAATGTATGGGCTTGGATTAGGAGGAGGTTCCGCTGCAAAGTTCGGTGGGTTGGTGCACGAGGACAACGAGGACAAGGAGAACGAATCTGCGTCCACTGGTAACGAGGATTTGTCGGCTGGATTTGTGTCGTCCAAAAGAAGCGGTAAAAAGAAGAAGAGCAGGAGATCGAGCATAGGGCTTGAGACGCTTGCTCCTATCGACCTGGGCGTGGACGAGATGGAGGACAAGGAGGTGGAGAAGGAGGCTGAGAAAGATGTTCTCGGCGCTTCCGTCGCTTCCGACCCCCAGAACCCGAACGACGTGTCTGATCTAATGTCTTTCGAGGAGGTGGAGGCCTTGCACAAGGAGAGCGGTGCGGCAGATATGCCCCCGCCCCCCCCGAGGACTCCGCAACACGCCTCGAGTGGCATCGGTGGCGGTGGTAATCATGGTCCAGGAAGTGGGTCCGGCAGCGGAAAGAAGAGCAGGAAGAAGAAGAAGGGAGGGAGCACAGGAAAGAGGAGGAAGAACAGGTAAGGATGGGACTTCGCAAGCAAACCTCTCGGCGCGGCTCGTTTTGCTTCCCACATGCTCACCGCGCTCACCGCGCTCACCGCAGGCTCAAGGTTTCACCGCCCAGGACACCTCCAAATGTCGACGACAACAACAACGTTGGCATGCATTCCCTCCTGCTTTCCCCATCGCTCGTATCATCCGCCTCCTGCTATGCCACTCCGATGCGTCTTTCCAAAACCCCTTCAAAAACACCATCAAAGATTCCTTCCATTCCGTCAGATTCGATGACAACGCCTTACCAGCTTCCAGCAGACAGCGAGGAGACAGTGACTCCCGAGAATTTTCACAACTTTCTCGACGGAGTCAAGTCGGGTATAGCCAATGACGCCTCGGAGCTTTGGACCGGATTCCAGTCTCTTTTCGGGTACAGGTGAGGATAGACGAAAACAATAAACACACCAACGACAATTCTAAACACCAACGCTCCCCTCCCTCGCAGAAACGTCGGCCTCACATCTTTCAACACGATGCATACCAACAACAACAACTCTACGTTCACTGCCGAGGAGATTGCTGCTACGGCAGAAAAAATCAAGAACACCTTCACCCTCCCCACCAACCTCGTGAGTCAGATCGCAACTAGCGTGAAGGCCCCGACGAGTTCGATCGATAACGATGCAGGTGAGAATGGGGAAAAACCCAAAAACCCGAGGTACGACAATTCCAAACACTAACACAATCCTTCTTTTCGTCGCTTCGCTCCTCCCGCAGCACTGCGTCAGAGAATGCCCGGCCTTTGGAGGGAGGGAATGGTCAAGCACGAGGGAGAAACCACCGCAACATCCACTTCTGTGCTGCCTTCGACGGTCGTCAACAAGGGGACGGTCTCAAACCATGTGAAAGTCCTAACCTCTCCACCTTTGGCCACCCCCTCAACGCCACCAGCCTCAAAGCAGCAGGAGCTCACTGAGGAAGAGGTGAGTATGGACGAAGTCTGCAAAGTAAGACGATTCTAAACACTAACGCAACCCTCTCCGCGCAGGTTCTCAAGTCGACGACCAACATCGTTGAGTCCCGTAGCTCGGCGTTCGGGGAGAGGATCGTCACCAAGAAGAACTGGTACGCTGTCATAAAGGGCGTAAAACCAGGCATCTACACAACGTGGCTTGATGCCGAGAAGCAAGTGAAGGGATTTCCAGGTGCTGTCCATAAAGGCTTCAAATCAGAGGGCGAAGCTAGGGCCTACTTTGATGGTACAGGGTATGATGGTAGCGCTGCCGCCGGGCGGAAGAAGTCCAAGATGAGCACCCTCGGGGTCGTCAAGAAGCTCCCTTGCACCCCCTTGAAGGAAGACGCTAGGTGAGAAAGGACAAGCAGTGGAAGAGCACACACTACATATTCCACAATTTTTATTCACTCTAACACAAACCCCCTTCACGACTCGCTTTGCTCGTCGCTTCGCTTCACTACGCTGACAGCGTCGAAAAGGCATCTCAGAATCCTCACGCTGCCATGCTTAAGATGCTCGCGGCTAGGAAGCCTCCCTCCCCCCCGAAGGAAGAACCGTCCAAAAATACCACAACCACCACTACCACCCTCGCAGGATCAACGCCAGACTCTTCAAGCATCACTTTCGGGGCCGTGGGAGACAACGTCAACATCGCTAAGGTGGGAATTGGAGAAGAAGTAAACAGTATGACAATTGTAAACTCTAACGCAACCCTTCCCGCGCGACTCACTTCGCTCGCCGCACTCAACTCACTCTCGTCGCAGCTCGAAGCCGGTAATGGGAAGGGCTTCCACCTATTCTGGGTGCTACCGGACGGTACTTCGCCATCCAACGCCTCGCCCTCCGTCGCCCTCGTACTTAGCTCTACCTGCGTCATACTCATATCTACATCCGGACAAACTGGCACGATCTCGTGGTCCATGTCAAGGGAGAATGTCAAGTCTCTCACTATTAGCAACAGCGGCCCAACGGCCACTCTCCTTTTCAACGACGACAGCAGCAAGAGCTTCACCTTCAAGACCATGGAAAATTGTTTTGGGTTCGTGCAGGAGCATTACAAGACAAAGATGGAAAAGGGCAAGACTATCAACAAAGGGTCGAAAGGTGAGGACTAATCCATCCACTCCTAAACTTTACCCTGTTCGCCTCACTCCTCGACCTGCCATCCTAACTCATTAACGCAACTTCGCCGGTCACAGTCGATTCGCTCGTCGCAGCCCCTTCACCCTTCGCCTTGGCCATGAGCAAGCTTTCCAAAGCCGATAAGGAGGCTGTCAATAAATATCGAAAGATGCGTAAGATGAGATTGCCAGAGGCCGTGGTTAGGCACAAAATGAAGCAGGAGAGCTTCGAAAAGGAGAACTTAATCAGCCTTGTCTTCATGGACGAGAAGAATAGTAACCCTATTGAGCCTATATCCAAGGTTGCGCCGCCCAAACAAGAGCAAACATCCAAGCTTTCCGCCGAGGACGAAGGCATTTTGAAGAAGTACAGGACGATGCTCAAGCTTCATGTGCCCCCCGCAGCGGTGACCCACAAGATGAAGATGGAGGAAGTAGAGAAAAGACTCATCGTCGCCCTCTTTCCTGAGGAGGGAGCCGAAGGGGCCAAGCCAACGGGGAAGGAGAAGAAGAAGGCTCCCCCGACCCTCACAGCCGCCGAGGAGCAGATTGCAAAGAAATACAGAACCATGCTGAAGATGCACGTTCCGCCAGGGGCCGTGAAGCACAAAATGGGACAGGAAGGGGTCGCGAAGAATATCGTTCAGGCGCTTTTTCCTGAGGACGAACAAGAGGCGAAGAAGAAGCTTGGAATCGGGGGGAAGACGATGGGGGGTAAGGGAGACGATAAAAAGGCTGGCAAGGGCACGGTAAAGAAACAGACGCGAACTGGGAAGAGGACAACGGGCGACACGTCGATACAGCTCAAACAGATCCACTGGACGCCCCTGAGCGACGACCAAGTTAGGAAGAGCGTGTGGGCAAGGGTCAGCCAAACGAAAAGTATCGGCGGCGGCGGCGGCAGCAGCAGCGGCGGCGGTGGAGACGACAAGGTCAAGAAGGGTCTCTCGTGGACGGCAAGCGTGGACAACTCAGACATAAAGATGATGGAGGAACTCTTCCACAAGAAGACTGGGGCTCTCAAGAAGTCTTCAGACGGAGGAAAGGAGCAACCCGGGAGCGCCAAGAAGAAGCAGAAGAAGATGGCAAATTTGATCGACCTAACTAGGTGCAACAACATCGCCATTAGTCTCAAGGCTTTCAAGGAGTTCACGTTCGACGAGCTTGTAGAGATCCTAAACACTCTCGATCCCAAGAGGAAGATTGTTGGAGATAGGATAGCTTTCCTCTCGTCTGTCCTCCCGAACGACATTGAGGCCAAGCAAATTGCCAACTTTAAGGGTCAGGACGACGAGCTCCTTCCTGCTGAGTTGTTCTTCAAGAGGATGCAAGATGTGAAGAGAGTTGCAGTGAAGATCAAAGTTATGGAGACCCTGGACACATTCGATTCTCAGCTCAACGATTTGCAGTCTCGTCTGCAGCTCATGAAGAGGGTTTCTGATCAAGTCATGTCGAGCGAGAAACTGCAGAGGGTTCTTGAGACAATCCTCGCGATAGGAAACATAATGAACGAGGGCACCAACAAAGGGGATATCGGAGGATTCACGTTCGATAGCCTCTTGAAGCTCACGCAGACCAAGAGTGTTGACGGAAAGACTACAGTGTTGGATTACATCGTCACGACGTTTGCTACCAAGGGGCAGATCGACAACCTGAGGCTTGAAGGGGAATTTGAAGAGAGTTTCCAGGCCAGCAGGATCAACTTTGCGGAGATCATCGCGGAGGTGAGGACGATGAATGGAAACGTAGAAAGGTGCAAGGGCGAACTCAAGAAAATGAAGGTAGACGGCAAGAACGGGGACGGAGGGGAGAAGAAAGAAGTAAAGGAGAAGAAGGAAAGGAAGGAGAAGAAAATTTCACCAGGACTCAAGGTGGGCAAATTGGGCAAGGGCAAGGTCGGCGGACAGGGCGGGGACGTCGGAGCGCTATTTGCGAGCATCAAGGGGATCAAGAAGGAGGAGAGCGGAGGAGCACCTCCAGGAGGAGGGATGGCCGGTGTGTTGGTTGGTATCAAGGGATTCAAGAAGAACGAAGAGGGCGGAGGAGCCCCCACAGGAGGAGGGATGGCCGGTGTATTGGCGGGTATCAAGAACAGGGGGGAGCTCACCAAGAAGAAAAATTGGCAGGACGAGGCCCCAGACGAAAAGAAAAAATGGCAACAACCACAAGAGGAGAGCGAGGGTACAAAGCGTCTTAGGAATTTCATCGACAAGGCAGCCAAGGATATGCAGGAACTCGAGAAAGACAAACTCTGTGGAGTCCAGTCCTGCAAGGAGCTCGCCTTGTACTTTGGTGAGAGCGGAGGGGAGGCATCCGCCACAAGATTACTCGGAATTTTGACCGAGTTCGCGAAGAGCATCACCAAGGCTATCGAGAAGTACGAGAGGAAGGTCAAAGAAGAAGCCAGGAAAGCTGCCAAGGCAAAGGTTCAGGCCGTGACTGCATTCAAGGACAACAAGACCAAGTTTGAGAGTCTCGCCAAGAAGAACCCCCAGAGCGTTCCGCTGACGCCGGCCGCACAGGGCGTCGAGGTCAGAGTCACAGGGACCAACGGGGAGATTAGTGCCGCAAGCCCAAAGCGCGAGCGACGTGGAGCAATTTTCGTCGACGATACGTCAAAGGACACCTCCGACGACAAGGCTTATGAGGGGGGAGAGAAGAAGGAGGAGGAGGAAGGAGAGAAGGAAGAGGAGGAGGAAGGAGAGAGAGAGAAGAAGGAGAAAAGAGGAGAAGAAGAGAAGAAGGTCAAGACCCCTTCAGTCCAAATCGACCCAAGGGCCAATCTTCTGAAGATGATCGCTTCGAGGGCCCCCCCCAAGCTCGAGACTCCCACGAAGATGCCAAAGGCGAGCATTTCTAAGGGCGTTGGCACCCCTAAAGCCAAGGGCACCCCGAAAGCCAACGACACCCCAAAAAACAACGGCACCCCAAAAAACAAAATTCAGTCCCCGGGCTTTATCAACAATCACAAATGGAAGTACTAAGTAGGCACGCTTCCAGCACTAAAAATCATTGAGATTTCACTTCATTTATATCATCCGAACACATACCACAGGCAGAATAGCACACAAAACGCGATGAGCACACCCATGATGGCATTGTCCTTGTTCTTCTTTCTCCTAATCTTGTCAATGACCTCATTGATGCCCGGCACATTTCCCGCGAGGCTGTGAGGAGCGAAGGGAAGGGGTCAGGTACAAGGGGGATTGAGCGTTTTTACGTGGGAAAGCGACTCTCACCTTGCCACCCTGCTGCTAGCACCAGACATTGTAGTCCTCTGGTTGCGCAGGTCAGATATAATCTCACTAGCCTGCCCCAGAATACTCCGAGAGCTCAACAGCGACGAGTTGAGGGCACCTCTCTCCCTGAGTAGGTGCTCCATCTCAGCATCGTTTCCGCTGCTCACATCCATAGAGGAAGCGTTGTTGAAGAGCTCCGTGCGAGCCCTTGACTGCCGTAGGAGCTCATTCGCCTTCCTGAAGTCCTCCCTGTAATCGTACAATATCTCCCTCATCCTCCTAACCAACACCGCCGCGCTACCGTGCCCCTTCCCACTGCTCTCCACCACCCTCCCCATGTCATCGTTGACCTCCCCCATTTGTCTCAACAACGCGGTGATGTCAGCCTCAAGCTGCTGTTCAGCAGCAGAGTCCTCAAGATCCTGAGGGTTTGTTCCCCCAAGACCCTCTTCGGCGTTAGAAGATGATGAGGTGGGGTTCGAAGAGAGGTCCAAACGACTTGATATCCGCTGTGCAACCTGTACAACGCAGGGTTAGTGAGAGACGACGAGACAGGGAGACAAGCGATGACCGATGCTGTGAATGGGCCAATGAACCGTAGCATGACCACATAGTCGAGAAAATACAAACAAATTCTCTTCTCGTCCAAACTCCTTATGAAAAAATCCTCCCCCCTCGCCCTCCACACCCCCCTACCTGCATGTATCGGTGACATTTCGCCTCCAACTCTCGCTCGATGCCCTCAGCTTTCCGACGGAGCGTATTATATTCTCCCATGTCCATCAATGAAAATCTGCTTCCTTCTCCTCTCAAATTTCACAATGCTCTCCTCTTGCGCTCGTATGATAAATATAAGTTGTTACCTTCTCTTTCTCTCCTTCCCCTGATTGCCCACTCAAATAATAAACAATCATTTCTCTTTGAAAACCAGGCGACTACAAGGTGCCCCCCTTCTCTCCTACAAGCCATGCTCACCCACTTGACAAAATGGTAGAGCGGGAGAATGGAGAACAGGAAACCAGTGAGGACGGTGTAGAAGAGCCCGAACTTCTCCTTGTGGAAGGGCCAAAACGAGTTCATCCTGTCACCGCTGAGTTTATTGATGACGAAAGCGTAAACGGTGGGACCGGCTGCGGCGAGGAGTCCGATCAACTGCCCCTCACTTTCAGTCGCCCCGCCTTCGAACATAGCCTTGAATGTAAAAGCGGCCAATGCAAGCATACTGATATCGTAGACACCCTGACGTTTGGTTGCCCACAGGCCTAGCCTTCCCTGGGAGCTCCAGACCTTGCTAGCGCTCTTCTTCTTGTCCTCCTTCCACTCTCCTTTGTATTCCTTCGACTTGCCCAGCATCGCTCTGAAAGTTCCAAAATACTGATCAATAAAGGCGGAGTTGGGAGACCCGTAATTGGACTCGAAGGTCGTATGGTGGATGTGGTGGTACTGATCGCTCCCGAAGTGGTCCTCAAAGCCTGAGTGTCCGGCCGCAGGCGCAAAGGTCAGATGGAATCCGATCCAGTGGAACACGAGAGGGGTCAGCCCCCCGATGTAAATGCAGGGGACGAGCGCATTACTGAAGTAGTAAAGGTGCTCGATCGGGTGCATCGTCAAGCCCGAGAATGGCTCCGGGTCAGTGTTCCTGTGGTGCAGAGAGTGGACGAGTCGGTACACAGCGCGGATGTGTGTGAAGCGGTGAGTAGAATAAAAGTGCACGTCACGCCAGATGGGCACGGCGAGCAGAATAGCCGCGTTGAGGAGCAACTTCTGAGGGGAGGCTACGAGGTTTTCGAATGTCGCGGGAACCACAATTCCAGAGGCCCAAGCCTTCTCCATTGCGATTTCGTACGCAGTCCACTGAATTACACCCAAGGACCAGTACCAAAGGTTATGACGCATGTTGACGGCGAGGGGAAACGACCCAGGAGTAAACTTGCGCTTGCTCCAGCTCCTGAGGTAAAGTGCCCAGTAGAAGAAGAAGTAATATGCAAAGAGAAGACCCGCATTGGCGCCCAGACGGGTTAAGGAAGAACAAAACGTCGGGCCAGAGATCTTGTAAGGCAGCGCGGAGTAGTAGAGCACGCTTGCTAAGAACCAAGACAGGTTGGGACTGTAGAAAAAGAATGCCATATTCAAGATGCTAGAGGGGGTGGGGGAGAGGGGGGGGTGGGGCGAGCCGGAGGGGGGGGGGG